>CM017443.1:15548323-15691604 GCA_007726485.1 Eragrostis curvula
TGTTTTCCCTCCTTTTGATGTGAAATGCACCTGCACTCATAATTTCACC
Source organism: Eragrostis curvula (assembly GCA_007726485.1). Classification (NCBI taxonomy): domain Eukaryota; kingdom Viridiplantae; phylum Streptophyta; class Magnoliopsida; order Poales; family Poaceae; genus Eragrostis; species Eragrostis curvula. The sequence continues at coordinate 15,548,373 of CM017443.1, forward strand.
GAGACTAGTGGAATTTGTCAGAAATAAACCCTATGTCTACCCTTGGTGATAGTGTTAGGTTCCAAAAGGTGCATAAAGTTGACGGTAAAAAATGGGTCGTAAGGACCGTCAACAAGATCCCCCACACTTAGCCTTTGCTCGTCCTCGAGTAAAGTTTGAAGGACTAAGGTGGAACATGACTTCCATTGGTATGATGTGACGGATACCCAAATCAGGGTATCCTGATCTAGGATACTTAATCCTGCTAACCGTCTCAGCTTAATTGTGTAGGGCCCACAGGAACAGGTACACGACAACAGAGCGCTCGAGGGGCCCACGGCCGACCCCGAGGACACATACAAGTTCCGCCTCGCCCGACTCCCAGTCGGGCGGGCCCACGACTTCCGCCTCGCCCGACCCCCAGTCGGGCGGGCCCACGACTTCCGCCTCGCCCGACCCCCAGTCGGGCGGGCCCCCGACTTCCGCTCCGCCCGACCCCGAGTCGGGTGGGGTCCACAGACTCCGCCTCGCCCGACTCCCAGTCGGGCGGGCCCACAAGCTGCGCTTCGCCCGACCCCGAGTTGGGAGACTTCGTCGAGAAGATTTTCCTCTGGCAAAGAGGACAGGCATTTACGACGAGTAGCTGGGAGCCTTAACTCTACCCAGCAACTCATATACTTGCAGTCACACGATCTGACCTGCACAGTGACACCCGTCCCATCTCGCGGCGCCGCCTGACACCTCGAGTACAGCAACAGGATGGCTACGGCATCATCATCACCCTGAACAGGGACGAAGACCGGACCGGCGATAAGACGGCCGCGACAGTCTGGGTTGACATCTCGACCACCTGCCCGGCGACCAGGCTGACAGGACGCCGCCTGACTAGAGCCACAGTAGCGGCTAGGGATCAGACTAGTGCGGCGCGTAGCCGCGCTGCCCACAACCCGAAAGCCCCGTTCCCATTTGTAAACCGGCTCACTCCTTGACTATAAAAGGAAAGCTGGGTGCATGAGGAGGGGGGATCGAGTCTGAACAGATATACAACACACACAGACGAAGAGGCTTGGAGTCTTTCTCCTCCCTCGCCAACACTTGTAGCTCCCCTCTGCAAGTCGAAACACGAACCACCCACGAACTGGACGTAGGGCATCGATTGCCTGAACCAGTATAAACCTTGCCTCTCTCGCAAAACCCTCGCCATCACAGAAGACTGTTAGGCGCCGTAGTTACAAATTTACTTGTCGGCCGGTTTCTTAACACCGACATGATGCTAGCATACAAGTTATTCCAAGCCATACATGTACCCGTGAACTTTTGATGTGTCTACCATGTCATCTTGGGCGGTTGAGGAATGGAACGGTCTTGATTCAAGTCATCATAACTCCCTCTGCTGAGTAACTTGGGTTTTTGATAGATTTTCAAAGTAAAAACATAGCTCATACTCCTCAAATGATCACTCTCAAATCGCTCAATGTGTATGGTTCCTTACCAAGGCATTGGATTTGCCTCTTTTCATCCTACTTCTACAAAAGGCTTTATGTGGAGCTTGGTAGGGAATGAAAGAGAGGCATACTTGTATCACATATTTTGCCGAACCAAAAGGGTGGATCCATGGAGAATGCAAGTCATACAACCTTGATCAAGATGTGCAAGTGTGTATGAGGGTGGTGTGGTGGAAATTGTACTCCTTTTTTGCGTTCCTTCTCTCTTTCTCTTTTTGAATGTTTGAGGAGGACATGGCTATGATTCTTTCTTTCTCTTTTTTTTTTCAACATTATCCCTTCTCTCTTTTTTTTTCATCATGCTCTACTTTTGTATGAGCAGGGATTATTCTTTCTTTTGCATAGCCATGTCTCCAATGATAATTAGAGAGAGAGAAAGGTAACAATGCTTTTGTGGAGTACTTATTTTGGTGGATGGATGGTGGTATTGCTTAACTTCCAGTGTAGAAGTTCAGCATGTGAGGTGGAGTGTACGTGATCTTGATCAAGAGAGTATGACAAGTTTCTCACTAGGGTCACACAATTTTGATAAAGCTCAATGTAATGACAAGCAGCATATGTGTGTAGGTTTTCCAAAGTAGTCAACATATGGCTTTGGTAGGAATATAAGATCATCGAGGAGCATAGAGCTATAGATTTTAAATTTTTGCAAGATAAATTCCCAAACACTCTATGCAGAAGAAGCATGATTCATCTCATCCAACCATATCACATTCACCAACAACTTAGATAAACAAGGGTTCCTATGAGATTGGTGTTCACAAGCAACAGGTGTATGATGCGAGGAATAAAGAGTATGCAGGCCAACCAACTAGAAGCATGTATGTTGAGGGAACAACAAAGTTCATTTTATTCTTGAGTTAAATTTTAGTGATTGACTCAAAAGATTATTTTAACTCATGAATTGGGGAGATGGAGTAGAGAGGATGCGCAAACCGTCGCCTTAGGTGAAGTGGAGGCCAAGTGGACCTTGGGATGTTTGATCGAAACAAAGGTTCGACCCAAATTTGTTTTCTTGTCCCGGTGGCTCCACTGTTTTACGTGTCGATTAGTGCGAGGTTGTGCATCATGTTGGTGGGGGAGATCTCGAATGTGTGCGTGATGAAGAACTCGAGAGATCTCCCCCCACACTTGTTCTTGTACCTGCTTTATTTATTCAAAACAAACAAAAACAAAGCGAAGACAAAGAGGACTCTACCGGGGTTAAAGACCGGGGAGCCTAGATTTATTGAATTAAACTCTAGGTGCCTTATGAAAGAAAAGAGAGAAAAAGCACCTAGCTTACTTATTTATTAAATTATTGATTATAGTTTTATAATTTTTATTTTATTTTGACATTTTCAAGGTAGAAGAAAAAGGATACAAGTTGCGATATAAGTTACCTTTGTGGGGGGAGGGAACCTCCCCCCACACTTATTCTTTGCTCTCGGCCCTTGCTTGGGGGTTGACCCCCAAGTGGTTGTGGTAGTAGGCCATACAGTCATTTTGGGTTTTTGAGCAGCGTGGCTGTGAAGTGGCGATCTTGTCTTCCATATTTTGCTGCCACTAAGTGTCACAACGGTGGTGGCACTCGCATGGCTGCAATTCTTATTCAGCTCTTGAGAATCCTGCCAGAAACACTACTCCTGCAAGCAATCTTCATCCAACTTGGAGAGGCATGGTTAGCTCTCGGAGCACATACAAACAAGGTCCCGGGTTAGATGACCGGACCTCATTTGTACAGCCGAGGAAGAAAGGCACAAGCAAGTCATGTGGACTAAGATTGAGTGTGACCATGGGCAAGATAATCCTCGTTGATTAAAAACAACTTGGGGCTTAGTGATATGAAAACTCGAAACAATGTAAGCCCCAACTCCATGAATGATATGAGAAAACAACGAGGTGCACTCAAGAAGTCCAAATTGCTTGGAAAGTTCTAACCATTCATGTATTGCATAGGAGGGATTTTGATATTGTTAACCATGGCAAGAGGATTCTAAGCTCATTCCTCATACAGATATGTCTATGATTGCTTTGAGGAACACAAGTCATGGCAAGCCAACCATGCATCAAGCACAAGAAGGGATATGATTCATTGCCAAAGAGCATGCTTGTGAAGATCAGGAGTTGTAGGCTCAAAGTCTGACAAGCAATGCTTATGAAAGCCTAGTAGAAAGCAAGGATGTGTGCATGAAGGGTGATACTCCCTATGGAAGAACCGAAGGGTAGTACCATTGCCTAACTACTACAAGGATGCATGGAAAATCATGTGGTAAGTAGGTGGGAGCCATACTCATCCACACGAACAAGAACCATATCACCCTTGGGCTTCCAATTATTAGCAAAGAATGTGGTCATACCTTCGTTGTGCAGAGATTTCGAATTGAAGTTGTAGGCTTGTACCTTCTTTTCGCACACCAAGACAAGGTTGGTGTCGAAGAGGAGTCTTGACGTGTTGTTTTCATCATGGTCCTCCTCCATGGGATCTTCGTGAGGCTCTTCATGCCAATCTTCTCACATTAGGCATGAGCTCAATGGAGGGGGACGAGTATGTGTCACGTCGGGGGTGACTTGTGTTTGAACTTGTCGCCTTCTTCAACGTGTTGATGAGCTGATTTTTGGCCTTTATCCTGGCTGCACATAAGAGCAAGAACACAAAAGCGAACTCGAGCACGGGTTACGTTAGTGAAAACCAAATGGATTTCCCGTTGGTTGCCTTTGCAAGGATGTCTTTTTTATCGCAACTCAATTTATTGAACAAATAGAAAAGAAGAGAAAGGGAAATCTTTTTCTTAACTTCGAGACGAAAAGCCAAAAGGGTTTGTCTCAAAATTTTCTCTCTTTGAGAATGATTTTCGAAAAAAAAGAAAAAGAAGAGTTGGAGACGACTGAAGATCGAAGAAGTTTATTTTTGAAAGACTCCAACTATGCAAATAAGAGAACCAAAGAAAAGAGAAAATCTTTTTCTTAAACTTGAGACAAAACATCATGGAAAATTGGGGAAATGCGAGAGCAAGAATTTTGTTTTAAGGGTGCTTGAGTACGAAAGGGATGAATTTGAAGAATCCAAACACCCTTGCATCCAAATAAAAAGAAATGAAGTTCAACTTGGTCAACAGCCCCACAATGGCTATATGCTTTAAAGTCAAGGGGGCTGTGCCAAATTCCATCAAGACTTTTGCTCAAAGCATTTTCCAAAAGGTTGGCTCAAGTTAAATTTTACCAACTTATTCTCTCAGATATTTTTTTTTTCAAGGAGAAAAAAGAACAAAATAAGAGTTGGAGAATGATTCCAACAAGGAGGTAATTTATTTTTGGAGAAACTCCAATTATTCAAATGGAAAAACCAAAAGAAAAAAAAATCTTTTTCTTGAACTTGGGGCAAACAATAAAAATTCTCGGGAAATGCAAGAGTGAAAATTTTGGAAAAGAGTGCTTGAGTGGAATGAAAAGTGAAGGCACCAAGCACTCTGGAAACAAATATAATGAAATGAAGTCCAATTTTGGTTGACAACCTCATGATGGCTATGTGTTGGAAAGCCAGAGGGAGTTGTGCCAAAAATTCCTCCAAAATTTTGCTCAAAACATTCTCCATAAAAAAGATTGCCTCAAACTCATTTTCAAAAATAAAGAAATTTTTGTAAATGTAATGTGGTTTGAAAAATCCCAAACAAAAGTCGGAAAGATTCAAACATGCAAACAATGGAAATGCATGTCGAGGGAGAATTCAAATATGCAAGTGAAATGCATGAATGAAATTGAGGAAATTCAAATATGCATGTGGAAATGGAAATCAAATATGAGGTAACTACCAATTTACCTTTGGCAAGGGCATCATCGTTTTAAGTCCAATGAGCAAGACTTCTCTCCATTGCGTTTAGCTTGGCGACTTGGTGCTTGATCCCGGAGATGAGGATGCAAACAACTTCTCGTGTTGGGGTTGCAGCTGTCTTTTCATAGCGCTTGTGCGAAGCCTTCTCCCTTTATGCTTCCCTTCTAGGGTGATGTTGGAAGGCTTCTCTTTTTGTTGAGGGTGTGGTCTCCACCCTTCACCGATAGCTACCTTCTCAACTAATTTTGTTGCTTCTGCGGCGGTAAGTGAGAAGATGCTCCCCTCGGCACGAGAATCAAGATAGTCACGAGCTGGTTGTGTCAACCCGTGGTAGAAATTGATCAATATTGTCCAATCATCCATTTCATGATCAGGGCATGTTGTCAAATAATCTTGAAATTTCTCCCATGCTTTAGGAATGGATTCTTCTTGTGCTCTCCAAAAGTTTGGAGTCTGTACATGAAGGGCATAGGCTTTGCCTCTTGGAGAGTATTTCTCGAGGAACGCTTCGGAGCAATCATCCCAAGTAGTCGCAACACTTGGGTTGGCATAGAACCATTGTCTTACTTCCCCCACAAGAGAATAGGGAAATAGACGAAGTCGAATGACATCTTGGTTGACTTCCTTGATGGACAAAGTTTTGCAAACCTTTAGGAATTTTCGAAGATGGGTGCTTGCGTCCTCGTTGGCCGTTCCATGGAATGGATTGGCCTGCACCATGTAGATTTGGCTGGCTCTAGGTCTGAAGTTTCCGTCTCCAGTGCTGACGTGTGGCCCAAGTGCCATACGGTCAACAACGGCAGCGGAGTATTCTTGGAACAACTTTTCAGCCATTGGCGTTGAGCTTGATGGTGTGGATGTAGCTGGCTTGACTATCGAGAGTATTCTTGAGGATGGGTGACTCGCGGTTCTGTTCGTCTCAAGATTACTTCTTGATTTTCTGTGTATTGCCTCGATAGGTCAACGCCAGAGGTACACTACCCTGTTTTCACATAAAGAGAAAACAAAGCAAAGGTAGACCTATCTAGACAGTGGTAATTAAAAGAAATATAATTATAAACAATGCTAGTGACTCTTCAACCAGTGCCTTCCCCGGCAACGGCGCCAGAAATGCTTGTTGGTATTTCTTACGGTCACAAATAAATCCGCAAGCGCACGGAGAATACCGTTGTAGCACTTCACCCGTGAGTATTCAAGGGTATCGTATTTTCCACAGGGAAGGCGGTGGTTTACGAGATAGCAAAGTTCATAATCACATAACTAATAATGTACCAAGGTCTAAACAGGGGTAAGGATAAAAGTATGGTAGGGGTAGTGTGACAACACAACCAGAGCAATCCAATCTAACACTAGAACTAAGCCTAGGCTAAGCGGGGTTAAGAAGAGAGCCGAGATGGATCCTTATGTACTTCTTATATTCCTGCTCATGCAACACATACAAGTCTAAGCTCTATGTCAACCTGGAACAAGGGGGGTAACCAGCAGGGCTGTCACCACCTACCGGTATTCCTTCTACCAGGCAATCAAGGCTATCTACCGTAGAACAAAGAGGATTAAGCACAGCAGGGCTGTCACCACCTACCGGCAACCCTCTGCCAGGACACGTGACACTAGGGCTATTAAGTCCCTATGCCAGTCCTAGGGTCACGTGGCAGCAAGGCAATTAAGTCCTCGCTGCCAGACCTTCTCTTGTTCAAGCAGACAACCAAACACCCAAAGCTGTTTATCAACCTAAGCACCATGCTCACATTGCTAAATAGTACTCTCGATTCCCACGGGACTTTGACCCTTCGGATCATCAAGTCGGGAATAAGAGTACACCTAATCCTGACCCGACGGATCAACAGATCAAGTGCTAGAACATGCATGACTCTGACCCTACGGATCATCAAGTCAATGGGTGAGACATGCGTAACTCTAACCCTGCGGATTAACAAGCTACGATCTATATCGCACATAACTCTAACCCTACGGATTAACAAGTTATGGGCCCGAGCATGTCTCACCACTTCATGCATGAATCGAGTGTAAGGACATAAACGAATGAATAAAGGCATGTCAAGCATGAAGCAACCAATCATGACTAGATAACAACCACATAGAAAGCACATGGCTATCATACTAGTACAATCATAAGTCATAAGGAATAAAGAAGATAATTCTATTGAGGTGGACCTTGATACTTACTTGATATACGATGAACGACAAACGAGCGATGAACGAACGACGAACGATGAACGAACGACGAACGAACGAAGAACGAACGACGAACAATATATTATTAGCAAGTATCCTCAAGATACAAGATTGGGCTAAGTCCTCACAAAGGGAGGACAGCCCTCTCCTCTACCAAACTCTCCCCTCTACTCCTCTACAGCCTAGAGACTAGTCTAATGCTAGAGAATGGATTCCTCTTGGTGTCAATGTGTGTTGTCTTGTGTTTTTGAGAGGAGGGGGGTACCCCTCCTTATATAGCCCTCAAAGGTCGGTGGAATTGAGGCGGTTCCGAGCATTAATAGCATTGATAGCACCTGGAACCGACCTTGGCACGTCGGTGGGGAACCGCCTGAGAAATCTGGGCCAGATTGGCCACTGTAGCAGGTCGGCCGACCCCACTGTAGCAGGTCGGCCGACCCCCCCTTGGCCCCTCTGGCCTTGGGCTTTGGCGGGATGGTTCTCCTTTGTGTTGTGGTGATGGGCCTTGGTGCTATCGTCCAGTTTGGATAGGTTTTGTAGCCTTTTTTGGTCCATGTCTTGATGGGCTGAAAATGCTGATTTCTCGGAGTGGTCTTTGGTGGTCTTCATGATGTGTTTTCCCTCATTTTGATGTGAAATGCACCTGCACTCATAATTTCACCGAGACTAGTGGAATTTGTCAGAAATAAACCCTATGTCTACCCTTGGTGATAGTGTTAGGTTCCAAAAGGTGCATAAAGTTGACGGTAAAAAATGGGTCGTAAGGACCGTCAACAGCTGCTCAGAGAGTGAAGATGGACTACTTTGAAGACGATGGTGTAGACTAAGCTTGTGGAGCCCCCGGTCGACTGCCTGTGGCGTGATGGACTTTTCCGCTAGCGTTTGTATCCACTTAGTCCTTTGGGACATTTATTGTAATATTTATACGATGTATTTATGACATTGGTTATCTGTTGTACTTTACTTTGTCCTATATGTGTGAAACTTGATCCTGGGCACACATATAGATAAACATTCGGTTTTGGCCTTAAAACCGGGTGTGACACACGTCTTGGAGGGAGATTGTGTATCCGGAGAACAACAGGGAGATGGTGTCGAAACTCTGTCTCAAACCGGAGTATACCATGGAAACGAACCCCATCTACGCATCCTCGGGCTGTCCAAATACATGGATATTTCGAAACTGACACGGTCATAGATTTGCAACCATCGGGCATATCTCCAAATGTATCTATTTCGAACGGGAGACGCCTAACTAGGTTACGCTTTACCTACAGACATAAATGGAAAAATGGGGGGCTTTTATGTCTCACCTTGCTGTCTGCAAAGTGCCGAGTGGAAGACGGTGCACAACCTTCTCCTGCAAATAACGGAACATAAAAACGTCAATTCAAAATTTCGACAGAACCTCCCCTGCACGGTGAGGTTCCCAAAACCTGCAAAAACTCAACGGCACGATGGCCAGCAACCACATCTACTAAAATAGCATCGGCTAGCTCATCAATTCTTGAACTACGCTAACACATTTCAGTCCAACAATCTACACATTGGAGTCCAACAAACTAACACATGGTCCTTGATCCATTTCATTTCCAAGCAATTTCACAATTCATTTCCAAGCATTTCACTATTTCATTTCCAAGCATTTCACAATTTGCAAGCAATTCATATTTGTATAATTCAAACAAATTCCATTTCCAACCATTTCATTTCACAGCAATAGAAAAGACAAGAAAAAAAAAGAGCAACCCGGGCCTCACCTCACCTGCACGACGAGCTACGGACGTCGGAGATGAGGTATCGATGGGGCGGGGGCGCGGACGTCGAGGCACCTGCAGGACACCAGCTCGTTGGAGGAGAGGCCGGGGCTCGTCGACGGGGAGGGATTGGGGCAGCAGCTCGTTGGAGGAAAGGCCGGGGCAGTAGCACGACGGGGAGGGGCTGGGGCAACAGCTCGTCGGAGAAGAGGCCGGGGCAGCAGCACGACGGGGAGGCTGTTGTCGTCGGGGTCGCCGGACGGGTGGCCCTCCACGGCGTCCCTCGCCGCGGCCAGTGGAGGAGGACGCGCCTCGGTGGAGGAGGGCGTCCGTGAGGCGGCGTGGCAGCGTGGGGTGGAGGAGCGGCGACGCGAGGTGGAGGAGTGGCGGCGCGAGGTGGAGGAGGGCCGAGGGGCGGGCGGGATGGAGGAGCTCGTCGGCGCGGCGGCGTGGGGTGGAGGAGCGACGGCGCGAGGTGGGCGCGGTTGTAAGATCAATGAACCTAGAGCATGGTTCATAGGTTTTGGTGATTGATGTCAACATGGTCAATGGGACTAACAAGGTTTGCTAGTGTGCAAGATGGTTAGTCTCATGGATGTAGTGATACACTGTTGGAGTGCCAACACCTCAAAGGTTGCAAGGAAGATGGTAAAGAGAGGAGAAGCATATATGAGGGCTACTCTATGAGATGACTACTACACATATGAGGTAAGAGACAAGGTAAGTATGTCATGTGTTCATCTATGTATCTTATACATTGACATGCTCTTGATCATCATGTTAGTCTTACCATATATCCTATACCATGATGATCTTGTCTCTTATGTGATGATGGCTTGAATGTGCTTGTTCATGTGTACTATATCTTGTCATTATGTTGTCATGTCATGTGATCTTGCTTATATACTATTTACCATGACATGCATGTTCATCATATATTCATCATGTAGCTTGCTTCATATTCCTATATCATGATAATGTTATTGTGCTAGTTCTAGTAAAATATCTTATGCACATTATATGATGATTCGGTCGAGTTGTCCTTTATGGCAACGAGATCATTGTGACTAACATTTATGGATGAAGGAAAGGTTTTCATATGGTCACATGATCGGAAGAATTGGTTGCCTCAACGACGGATGACGACAAGGATCATTGGACTTGATGGAGGTTGCGGTTGAGGATATGGATCAAGGCGAAGGACATGCTAGAACCAAGCAAGTGTTGGCTTGGTGTAGATGTAGGCTTGAGTCCATAGGAAAAACCGGACTATCAAGGGGGATCGAGTCGTTTCTCTTAGGTCAAACTAGTGGTAGAGGTATGTGGATGCTCAGAGAGTCTCTCAGGCACTAGGGTGACAGCAGGGGAGAAGAGGAACCAAAGTTGGAGAAGTTGGAAGCAAATATGAAAAGGAATATCAAGTTTCATGTTCTGCAGAGAAGACCGGATGGTACGGTCATAGAGACCGTATGGTACGGTCTCTATGGAAGATCTTGACAGAGAAGACAAGGTTTCTGGAAGCAGAAAGAAAGAAGATCGTACGGTACGGTGACATAGACCGTATGGTACGGTCTAGGTTGAAGTTCCAGACAGAGAAGTTGAGTTTCTGAAAGCTGGAGAAATGAAGACCGTAACATTGATCGTACGGTACGATCATAGGACCATATAGTACGGTCTACATGGACAGAAACATCAGAGAGTTGGAAGCTTCTGTTGGCAGAAAGAAAAGGAGACCGTATGGTACAATCTTAGAGACCGTATGGTACGATCTTTATAATGAAGATGAACTTATGGTCACTGTGTAGATCTTCTCACAAGCTTTCCAACAAGTACAAGATCATCGAAATCGGAGTTCGGAGTGAAAAGTTATGGCAGAAACAAGAAGCAGCAGATTTGGAGAGACCGTATGGTACTATCATCAGGACCGTACGGTACGGTGGTCAAATCCCTCTGAAGATAGCCGAATCTGAAGATCTGCCCAATAGCAAAGTTGTAGGTAATTTCATGAGCTTTCCATTGATATGTGGAACACCCTAATCGGAGTTCGGAGCAAGAAGTTATGACTGAAATACTGCAGGCTGTCAGGAGGAGATCGTACGGTACGATCTGTATGAGACCGTATGGTACGGTCTACACAGAAACTGGGCACTTTTGGAGCAACGGCTAGTTTGAGGTTGGTAGCCTATAAATAGCCGGTTGCTTGGCCCTTTGGGGTGCCTTTGGCCATTGTTACCAGTGGGGAAACACAAGAGAAGACAAGAGGATGCAAGAGGGCACTTGGGAGAAGATTTGGAGAGGAAATCTTAGTGCTTGAGAGGGTTGAGTGCATCCATACACCTCTAGGACTAGTGTGGTCATAGGGACGCGGTCTTGGTTTGTTACCCTTGGTCTATGGCAAGATCTAGACCGGTTAGGCATCAGTGGTGAGCTTGCCAAGGAGAGTGTGGAAGCCACCACAAGTTTGTACACGGTCTTGGAGCTTCCCGTGTGAAAGAAGCATCACTAGTGGAGCGCCCTTTGGACCGCATAACGTGCGGATCCTTCCCCTCGGAAGAGTACCCGGAGATGCCGGCGGGACGTGCCCGCGACTTCACTCAAGGAGTGGTGGATGGTCCCAAGGAAGAGAGCATTGCTGGGTGCGGCGGGGTGAAGCCCGTGTCTTCACTCGGAGGGTGAAGCGTGCTCTTGGGGACATCACCGGCTCGAGGAGTGGAGTGTGCTCTAGAGGGAATCGCTATCGAGCGGAGGGACGGGATCGAGACTCCGACAGGAGTGACCCAACGTGGACTAGGGGGAGGCGCCATCCTCCCGATACCACGGGAAAAATCGATGAGCAATCTCTTACTCTTACTCTTTACTACTTGCACTTGTTATCTTGTTTATCCTATATGCTTGTAGTAGATAGTGTGCCTATCTCATATGATTTCTTAGCGATTGTTTTCGTGTGCTAGCCCTTCGTTATATCTAGTGATACATGCTTTCCTTATATATGCTTGGACCTACTTGTGATAGCTCACACTTGCTTGTTATCATATAGTGATCTTGCTATGCTTATATTGTATCTATCTAGTTATCATGATCACTAGCTTGAGCCTTGCCTTGTGTACTTATATATGCTAGTTTGTTTGTTCCATACTTATCATATACACTAGCATGTATAGCTTGTTGAGCTTCCCTATGTGTTCCCTATATGCATGCTAGATTGCTTGATCGTCGTTATCTTATATACTAGCATGTGTAGGACTTGTTGAGCTTATGTTGTGATATCTATATGTTAGGTTGTTTCCTTATGCTCATGTATGCCTTGCACCTAGCATGTACAAGTCCTAGCACATAGTTATCCTTGCTTGTTCACTTACACGTAGCGCACATGTATGCTTATGTTATGGACCCTTTACATGTGCAAATAGATTAAGTAGCTAGAAGTGCAAAAAGTATTAGTTCACGGTGTGCCCGATTCACCCCCCCCCCCCCCCCTCTCGGTCACACGGTCCTTACAGCGGTGGAGGAGCAGCGGCACGGGGTGGAGGAGCAGCGGCGGCGCGGGATGGGCGCGGTGGAGGAGGGCGCGGGCGGGCAGGGGGTCATCGACGGCGGCGGCGGGGTGGCGGCGCGGTGGATCTGGCGCGTGCTAGCTGGTTGAGAAATTGGGGGAGGAAGAAGAAGTCGCGTCCGCCGTGGCTAAGTGTCAATTCCAAAATGTTTGCCGAGAGCACGAGATCTGGGTCTCGGCAAACATTTTTCTTTTTTTTCTATTTTTAATGTTTGCCGAGAGCCACACAGTCCTGCACTCGGCAAAATTTGTTTTTTCCCTTACTTTCAAACGTTGTTTTGGTTGACATTTTGATTTCAATTTGAAAAGTACTGTACTACAAAGTTTCATAACTTTTCGTTATCTACCACTTTTATTTTTACAAATTCTCCATTCGGTATCATTTTCAAAATTTAAATTTTCAAATTTGAATTTTAAAACATATTTTTCATTGACATTTTGATTTCAAATAAAAAATTTCTATAACTTGTCAACTACATAGTTTCTATAACTTATCAAGAGCTACAAATTACATCTCTACTATTTCTCTACCCGAGATTACCCGGAAAAATTCAAATTTTCTCTTTCAAGAAATTCACATGTATTTTTCGTTGACAAAGCAAATTCAAATTTGAAAAGTGTTCAACAACGAAGATGTGTAAGTTATGAAGACCTACAACTTCTGTTTTGATCATTTTTTAAAACAAAATAATTGTAGCCACATTGTTCACAAATTTCAAATGTACCTCTTCATGTTTCTATGAACTACACGAGACCTTTATTGTTTGTGAACAAGTTTACCGTCACTTTGTCGAATGAACAAATGACCAAACTACTTTGTAGTTTACAACTTTTTTATTTGAACTAATATAGAGCATGAACAAATTGATTGAAAATTATTTTGCCGAGAGCCGCTTTCGGCAAAATATAGTGCCGTCTTTGCCGAGAGCTGCGACACAAACACTCAGCAAAAAGATTTTTTTTTGCCGAGTGTACCTCCTAGGCTCTCGGCAAACTCGGGAGCCTGGCCCACATCCCTGACGCAGTCCCGAATCTCGGATGACCGTCAAATATTGCCGAGAGGGTAGTTTTTGCCGAGAGCCTTTTCCATTTTTGCCGAGTGCCCTGTTCCTGGCTCTTGGCAAACAACTTTTTTTTTTGCCGAGGGTTGGCTCACGACAAAGGAGCTCTCGCCGAGTGCCTCGCCTTTGCCGAGAGCGGCTCTCGGCAAACTCTGTCTTTGCCGAGTGCCCGAGAGATTGCTCTCGGCAAAGACAGGTACACTCGGCAAAAAACAGGTTTCCCGTAGTGTCTCTTCACGTGATGCAAAATACACTCCCTTTTCTGATTTTCCTACATGGAGTTCTACATACCTGCCCTCTTGAAAACTCATGACTGGAAATTTGATTACTTGGAGCTTACTATCTGACAAGGATATTCTGTAAAATGAAAATCAATAACAGAAAGGTTAATAGGTTTGTATATTGAATAATTTTCTTATTATGAAGAAAATAGTCAAAACTATAATCTGATGATGCTTAGATTATAAAGGAGGGATAAGTTACGTACTTCATAAGAAAGTCACTTTGGCAATGTACATAAAGCACACCTTGCCAGTAGACAGCATTATCCTTTTCATGAAGATGTGACCTCATGTCATCAACGGTCCCAGCAGGCTCTCCCTCTCGGACAAATAACACCTCTCTTCCCACCTCTCAGCCTTTGACGAATATACGTTCAGAACGCATTGCGATGGTGGCCATTCAGATTGCTATACCACAGGATCGTAGACAACCCTCGCAAAACATGAACGAGGAGGGTAATCTCGGGGATCGGTCTTGAAGTGAAAATATGGGATCAAGACCACCTCGTAATGTGAAGAAACAGTGGGATCGTAGACAAGTTTCCAATCTTCAAAGGAGTTGCTCCCCATGCGTGGGGGTGGGGCCTCGGGCAAGGGAGCCCACCATCGCGTGACTGGGTTCAGCACACGACCGCCGTAAACCAGGAGGAGGCCGTTGCAGTGATCTCGAACGTAGTACCGTGAGAAGCTGGAGTTGTCGCGCAGGAAGACGGGCTTGCCGGAATCGGAGGAGACGGCAGCTGGGGGACGGGAGAAGAACTCCGACAGATTCAAGCCGTCGAAGTTGATGAAGATGCCGGCCAGCGAGCCCGGGAGGAGCTCCTCCGCGCGTAGCAGGCGGTGGCCGTTGATGACGGCGCGCCACGCCTTGCAGACGCACCTGCACGCGGCGAGGCCGCGCGGCGCCAGGCGGCGGAGGACGTCAGCGAGCACGTCCGCCGGGAGCAGTGCGGACAGATCCGTCTCCATGGCTTCTGCCCAATGGCTTCTCCTGGGGCGGGGACAGCGGACACGGGGATCGATCGATCGGCGCGGCACAACGTACGCCCTTCTGCCTAAATTGCCCTCGCGTGCTCTGTTCCTGGGAAGGATCCTGGGGAGGATCGGGGTCCTCTGTAGTGTAGCACAAAATTCAGGACACTGTAGCTTTTGAAAACAGTAATCTGTGAGAGGAGTTACAAGGCCTGAATTAGCACTGCAGCGAATACTGCTGAAACAGTACCAGCAGTTTACTGTGGCTCCTTGCTACACTGTTCATGAAGCACTGTAGCAGTCAATCGGACCCGTTAGTTCCTGATCGGATGGTGCAAAAGGGGTCTAAATTCTGTTTACTGTAGCATCTCTGAATTGAAAGAGGATCCTGATCCTGGGAAGTCCTGTTTGCCTGCGATCGCACTCGATCTGCGCCTCGGCACGAACAACAATGCTGTTGACGTTCTCCTCTGATTGGAGATCCAAATTGGAGCCTGGGTCACTGGGTGGGGCGGAAAAGGCTTGGACTCGTTGCTCCATGTCAAAACAGACTGTAGTCTCGGTTTTTTTTTAGATTTTTTTTTGCGAGCATCGTTTTTGTTAGATTAGAGTTCAAATGTGGTAAAAGCAATAACGCGATGCGACTTGACCTGGCAACTTCACTTTTTTTTCGGATAATGGGAGTGTTCCCTCCTTGATGTTCGGTGGGTTTTTTTTAATAGTCTTGACCTTCACTTGTTATTTGATTCGTAGAAATGTTTTATTTTGTCTGCAGATGCGCTAAGACAGTGTTTTGTTTTTAAGAAACATGCGCTAAGCCTGTTAGGAGTTTTTTCACACTGTTCTGACCACATGTCATGTATCTATGGAGCAGAACTCATGGGAAATGAAGCAGAGATGACTATATTCGGCAACGATAGATGCCTGACTGTTATCTGATTCAAGTAAATAAAGCATGTTTATATAGGACTATAAAAATAATAACGCATCTTTTGTTTCGGAAAATCAAGCATCCTAACAAAAAGGCAAACATGTAGTGATTCAAAATATAACTCCTCTCTGTTTCGGCTACCAAGGCTATTACTATCACTGTTTTGAAAATTTATATGAACATTCAAGCCAAAACGGGAGCTCAGTTTGCTAATGCCCTTGAGAAATAAAATGTAGAACTTTCGTGCACATAGACTTATCCATCTTTTAGCTTCACATGAGTCTTGGCAAACGTATTGTGAGCATTTTTGTTTTCATTTGTAAACTGCTTGATCTTTTTTTAAAAAAAAAGGCACGGCACAAGCTACTGATTAGACACTGGTATATAAATATTATTTTTATGGGAAACTGGTGCATAAACATTTCCGATGCCTGAGAAAAACCGAAACAATGAATGGCTTATGACTGGATGGAAAACAGAATATATTGCAGGTTATTTCAAGGAGAAACCAGTTCCTTATAAAAATAGGATCAGTGTAGGAATAATCTGTTCTTGTTTAATTGAAAAGAGACTCAAACAGGGTAGGCAATTTATAGTTCAATTGCATCGAGCAAATTGTAACACATGAAGTAGTTTAGACATCACTTGTTTCCAGAGGACTCTCCAACAAGCTGGGTGTGTAAGGAAAAGACCATCTTTTGTTGACTTCATCATATTTTGTAGGGTGCAAGTGGCCCAGGTCTTTAACCTTCGATCCGTTCAAATGGTAGGCTATCACTCTTGTTGATGATTCAGTCAGGAAGACAACTTCCTTGTACGGGTGAAACCCAACAATCTGCATATCTCTATGTCCATATACTCCAACCTCATCGTCATTGGTCATAGGATCATCGCCAGAGTTACATTCAATTTCCTCCTTTTTCGACACTTCCTCATTGATGGCAGAATAAACTGTCTTTTGATGTTCGTCGTTGTAGTTAATACGCTGTAAGATCCAGGATCCATGAATTTGTTCAGCGAAGCTTCGACATGGCACCATAGGTTTCAGGTCTCTGCAATGTATCAACACCCACTCCATTTTTGCGCACGATTCTTTAAGCCTCCAAACTTGGAGCCAACATTGAGCGTCCAGTGTGGCAAAGTACACCCCATGTCTTGATTTTCCTAGATAAAAGTCATGACATTCGCTCACATCTGCTGGTGACTTAATTACGTGGTACTTGTCGTTTGACAGGGAAATTCTGCACCATTGATCAGAAACAAAGATTAATAATTCTTGAATGATGCAAAAAGAAAAAGAGAAAGACCATGCAAGATGAGTAAGTAGATACCTCATAATGTAATCAGATTGAGAATACACATAAAGTGCTTCTCGCCAACAGACCGCAAAGTCTATGTCGTGTTGAGATAGGCCTGACCTCATGTCAGCAAGAGTGCCAGCAACCTCCCCTTCCCGAGCAAATGACCTCTCTTCCCACTGTCCAGTTCTAGAAGAGAAAACTTCTAACGTATACAATAATGGTGGCCATTCAGATTGCTCAATCGCAGGGTCTAACTCCCTAGGATCTTCATCGAAAAGGAGGTCAAGAAAACGAGGAATTATAAGCACGTGGAAGTGTGGCGATAAGGTAGGATCATACAAGAGGCGCCTGACTTCGTAATCGTAGTAAATCTTCTCAGGTTCGCACGTGCTAAAGGGCAATTGTGCCCACCATCGCGTGGCAGGGTTAACCACCTTGTAGTCGATCAGGAGGAGGCCGTTGCAGTGATCACCAATGTTCCACCATGGAAACCTGGTGGGTAGGGAATTCGGCCAGCCGGACATGGTGGGCGCCGCTGATGGCCGCGCGAGGAAGTCCGGGAACGGGAAGTCGCGGTAGTCGAAGGAGACAAAGATGCCGGCCAGCTTGACCGGGAGCAGGTCCGCCCGGAGCAGGCGGTGCGCATCGATGATGTCACGCCACGCCCTGCACACACAGCGGCACGCCGCCACCCAGCGTGGCGCGAGGCGGCGGACGACAGCATCGAGCACGTCGTTGGGCAGCAGCCGCGCTAGGTCATCCCCTGGCGAGTGCTCCGTCTCGCTCCGTTGTTTCTTGTCGAGCCGTCCTTCGCTTCCCCCGGTGGCCATGGAAACGGACAGATCGAGATGGGACAACAATTTAGGTTTTTTTGGTCCCCCGGCCGACAGGGAGGGGCGGCGCGGGGAGGATGCGGTCGGGATGGTGGAGGAGGCAGGGGCGGTGTAGATCTGGCCGAGGCGGGTCTTCAGGCCGCCGCGTGGCTTCTCTGGCCGTGGATGCGTGTAGGAGGGAAGCGGCGGCGTGGGGACGGCAGTGGGTAGAGGGGTTGAGTGGAGACTGGCACAGAGATGGAAAGAAACGGCGGTGGTGGCTCAGTACAAAAAAGGATAATACACTTGTAGGACGGCGACGAGGATGGAGGAGGAGACGGGGCCGGCGTAGATCCGGCCGAGGAGCGGGTTCCCAAGTCGGCGCGTGACTTCCCTGGCTGCAGATGCGTTGCGGATGGGAGAGGCGGCCGGGGGGGGGGGGGGAGATGGAGGGTTGTGGTGGTTGAGTGGTGATTGGCGTAGCGATATGGAAACAAAAATGAGGCAGCCGCAGGACCTTCTATATAGAATGCAGGTGCTCTGTAGGGGACGTCCTATATGCAGGGCGTTCTATAGTTAACATACAATAGATCGGCCTAATAGCTCATCAAAACTGAGCAGCCCAACCAAAGTCAGATCGTCAACATTTTGAAAAGAAGAGTCAACATTTTTGTAGTTCTATTTCAACACTTTTAAAATAAAATTAATATTTTTAAAAAATGTTGACTACTAACAAAAAAAAATATTGACATACCGCAAATAAAATGTTGACGCACTACATTCAAAATGTTGACGAAAATTTCAAATTTTAAAAAAATTCAAAAAAATTTCATATTGGATCTCATTTTGTAGAATTAATTGTAACAAACACGTAGGTTCAAACGGATTCAAAAAAGGACTTAGGTTTAGGAAAAAAAATGCATTTAAAGTTTGAAATCCGTTTCTTTTTCTCCCACTCCCTACCCGCACCAATCAAAACCCACCACATGTCGCCCAGGCCTCATCTCAGCCGGCAGCGCATGTGAGCCATTGGATTCACTTCTCCACTAATCTCAAAGCGTTCTATCAAAATGATCCTATAGGACGGGCTACATATAGGATTCACCGCTCTGTAGTACCTGAGGCACTAGGCCCAACAAAAGCCCATAAAACCAAGCAAACTAGCGCAGCCCACCAAGGCACAACGCAACTCTTTTTCCACCTCTCACCGTGTCGCCCGTCCTTGCAACCATGGCAAGAATTGATCAAACCAAAATAGAAGAAATCTAATCTTCTACTCTAAAAATTCAAATGTTCCAACACAAGAAATCAAATATCAACAAGCCCACCACTCAATTTTGGAGACTTCAAGAGCGGCGCGCCCGACGCACGTAGGAGCAGCGGTTGAGGGCCGCTGGGTAGAGGAAAGCAGGGGGTGGGGGCAGAGCGGATGATGACCATTCGATTTATTGTCGCATGAAACTCAAACAATGGGTGCTCGGGGTGCTGGTAGCACGCGAGTGCTATATAGGAAATCCTCGCGGCGGCTTGATGGGAGCAAAGAATTTTTGTTTTGTATGGACTGAGCCGTAGTATGCAATTTCTCTCTGCATTTTGAAATAACAAGAAGCCCACCACTCTCACGTCCAATATCACAATGGCCGGTTGACATTTAGGCCTCCTACTACTCGGCCCACACATCAGCAGGTTATTATTAATTTTTTTTTGGGAATCACATCAGCAGGCTATTGACTCTCTGACTTGATACAGGAGCGTCTTTCAATCCGTACGAGCACAATGGAACTGTCTGACGTCAGGTCATCTGTCAACGGTTGATGATTATATACAAAAAAAGTAAAGGCCAACGAATGCCAGAATCCAAAAAGATTTTGACACCAAATACCTTTCTAAGGAAACGTGACCATTTTTGTGTACCAACTAAAAGAAAATAGTACGGAAAGTTGTCTTTTCTATAGTTTAAATTTTTTTAAAAAAATGTCTCAAAACAGTATAGTTACTAGCAGCTTAAACAGGCCTGCAAGGAGAAAATACTAATGCAAGATATAGTTCATACATCACTCTGTTTCATGGGGACTAATCCAGCAAGGAGTGTAAGGGAAAGAGGCTCTTATGGATTCGGGTGCACCATATTCTGGTGGGGGTAAGTTGCCCAAATGTTGAACATTTGATCCATTCAAATGATAGACTGCCACTCTTGTCGATGATTCACATAGGAAGATGGCCTCCTTGTAAGGATGAAACCCAATTATCGACATAGGTCTATGTACATTGCTGGTAAGATCATCATCATCTGAGTTCCAATCTAGTTGTTCCACTTCCAGAACTTCATTAGTTTTATTTGGATAAGCTGACTTGTCAAGGTCACAATAGTAGTTACTGCCCTGAAAGATCCAGGATCCCTGGCCATAGTTTCGACATGGCACCGTGCGCTTTTGGTGCATCAATAACCACTACATTTGAGCAGACACATCTTTAAGTCTCCATACTTGAAGGCAGCACTGTTTATCAAGCGTGGCAAAGTACACCCCTTTACTAGATTTTCCGAGATGTAGGTCTTGATATTTGCTCAGAACTATTGGTGCTCTAATTACATGGTACTTGTCACTTGATAACGATACTCTGAAAATTGAAATTGTGGATGAAAGAAAGTTTGTCAACTGAGTGTTAAACAATGCACAAGAGGTTAAAAATAACGTGGAAAAAAATCTATAAATATGCAGGAAAGATGAGTACATGAGTAGCTACCTCAAAATGTAGTCGAATTGACAGTATATATAGAGTGCCTCTCACCAATAGACCGTATAGTTGTGCTTGTGCATCGATTGGTATGGGTATCCAAATCTCATGCTACCGATAGGCCCGTCAACCTCTTCTTTGCAACCAAATGACTCATCCATTGCCCAGTGATAGATGAGAAGACTTGTAGAGTGTACAATAATGGTGGCCATTCGGATTGCTCAATTGCAAGGCCTTGCTCATATTCACCTCCAGGAACGCCACAAGGATTCCAATAAGTTGGTTGTGGGGGAGAAGTATTGAGGTCGCTCTCAGAATGAAAACATGGAAGGGCAACCACCTCATAATGGAGCGACACGGTGGGATCATACGCCAGGTGCATGACATCGTAGTTGATGCACCCTTGGCTCACACGTGTCACAGGGCAAGGGCGCCCACCATCCCGTGGCAGGATTGACCACCATCTCCTCGGACAGGAGGAGCCCGTTGCAGTGATCCTCTACGTCCAACCACAAATCCATGTGGGGCATGCAGTCGGCCCAGGCTGAGAGGGTGGGCCCCGTCGAGGGCCGGGCGACGAAGTCCGGGTAATCGTGGCTCACGAAGGTGAAGAAGACGCCGCGCAGCTCGAGCGGGAGCATATCCGCCCGGAGAAGGCGGAGCGTGTCGACGACGTCGCGCCACGCCCTGCAGACGGAGCAGCACGCGCGGCGACCCAGCGTGGTACGAGGCGGTGGAAGACGTTCTCCGGCAGCAACCGCCCAGGATCGTCCTCCGGCAGCAGCCGCCCAGGATCGTCTTCCGAGGGACGATACGCCTTCGGTTCCTCCGGCCATGGACGGCAACAGATTGAGATAGATCGGCGAAGAGGCACAAATATTCCCGGCCGAATTCGCAAATCCTCAACCACGGAATAATCCAGGTTTAGTGTTTACGATGGGGCCTCGACCTTATGGACACAGGGTAATCTAGTGCTGTCCAAACAGGCCGTGCCAAGCGGGCCAGCCCGAAGCACGGAATTTTTAGCCCGGCCCAAGCACGGCACGGCCCGTTTAATTTCGTGCCGGGCCGGCCCGGTAAAACTTTTTGTGCCGTGCTTGGGCCGAGGGCGTGGCCCGACGGGCGGCACGGGCACGACCCGTTTAAGCCGCGGCACACAAAGCCCGTTAATGGTCCATGAAAGCACGAGCCCGAATAAAGAGTAGTGTAAATATATTTTGAATTCTTATAGACTCAAGAAGGAAACTTGGTCTCATGGTAAAACCCTTCATTCTAGACCATGAGGTCCTTGGTTCAAATCTCAAGTCCTCCTATTTTAACACTCATTTTGCTATATATTTACACTAATGGGCTAAACGGGCCTAACAGACTTAACGGGCTTACGTGCTTAACGGGCCGGCCCGGCACGGTTATGTAATTTCGGGCCGTGCCGTGGACCGATGGCTCAGCACGACGGGCGGCACGGCACGGCCCGAAACTAAATGTGCCGGGCTAATTCGTGCTCGGGCCGGGCCGTGCCGGGCGTAATCCAGGGTAAAACAGGCTCTCTCTCTCTCTCTCTCTCTCTCTCTCTCTCTCTCTCTCTCCCCCCCCCCCACGCGGCCCAGTCCGGCCCAACAATGCAGTGCGCGAGGATGAGTAACCAAGGGTAAAACAGTGGGGGGAGCTTCGTATCTTGACAGAACACTACATAGCCTGGGACTAAGGTAACCAAGCAGAAGTAGCAGAGGGCATATCGCATCAACTTAGGGAGTGTTTTCAAGAGGCTCTGTAGTGTTCTTTTTTTATTGAATACTGGGGTTTCATTAATCAAACACTACTAGGTATTTCGCCCATTACAATGCGAGCCAACATACACTGGAGCCAAACCATCCAAGGAACTGAATGATCCGTCATGGGCAGCCGTATACTTAACTGCATGACGCATCAACTTCATTCCGCTGAATAGCCTGAACAAGTAGTTGTGCATATGTTGGCTCCAGGTTTGGAGGCTTAAAGAATCGCCCAACAATCTGCATATCTCTATGTCCATATACTCCAACCTCGTCATCATTGGTCATAGGATCATCGTCGGAGTTACATTCAATTTCCTCCTTTTTCGACGCTTCCTCGTTGATGGCAGAATAAACTATCTTTTGATGTTCGTGGTTGTAGTTAATACGCTGTAAGATCCAGGACCCATGATTTGTTCATCGAAACTTCGACATGGCACCATAGGTTTCAGGTCTCTGTAATGGATCAACACCCACTCCATTTTTGCGCACGATTCTTTAAACCTCCAAACTTGGAGCCAATATTGAGCGTCCAATGTGGCAGAGTATACCCCATGTCTTGATTTTCCTAGATAAAAGTCATGGCATTCGCTCACATCTGCTAGTGACTTAATTACGTGGTACTTGTCAGGGACATTCTGCAAAAATACAACCATTGAATGATGCAAAAAGAAAAAGAGAAAAGAGAAAGACCATGCAAGATGAGTAAGTAGATACCTCATAATGTAATCAGATTGAGAATACACATAAAGTGCTTCTCGCCAACAGACCCCAAAGTCTATGTTGTGTTGAGATGCGCCTGACCTGATGTCAGCTAGAGTGCCAGCAACCTCCCCTTCCCGAGCAAATGACCCCTCTTCCCACTGTCCAGTTCTAGAAGAGTAAACTTCTAACGCATACAATAATGGTGGCCATTCAGATTGCTCAATCGCAGGGTCTAACTCCCTAGGATCTTCATTGAAAAGGAGGTCAAGATGAAGCTCGTTCTCATAATGAAAACGAGGAATTATAAGCACGTGGAAGTGTGGCGACAAGGTAGGGTCATACACGAGGCGCTTGACTTCGTAATCGTAATAAATCTTCTCAGGTTCGCACGTGCTAAAGGGCAATTGTGCCCACCATCACGTGGCAGGGTTCCACCTTGTAGGCGATCAGGAGGAGGCCGTTGCATTGATCCCCCAATGTTCCACAGCGGAACTTGGTGGGCAGGGAATTTAAGGGAAAGAGGCTCTTATGGAATCGGAGATTCGGATCCACCATATTCTGGTGGGGGTAAGTTGCCCAAATGTTGAACCTTTGATCCATTCAAATGATAGACTACCACTCTTGTCGATGATTCACATAGGAAGATGACCTCCTTGTAACTATGAAACCCAATTATAGACATAGGTCTATGTACATTGCTCGTAAGATCATCATCATCTGAGTTCCAATCTAGTTGTTCCACTTCCAGAACTTCATTAATTTTGTTTGGATAAACTGACTTGTACAAGGTCACCATAGTAGTTACTGCCCTGAAAGATCCAGGATCCCTTGCCATAGTTTCAACATGGAAACAAGCGCTTTTGGTGTATCAGCACCCAGTCCATTCCAGCACACATCTTTTAAGTATCCAAACTTGAAGGCAGCATTGTTTATCAAGCGTGGCAAAGTTCTCAGCGTTATTTGCACCCAGTCCTCAGCATTATCAAAGTTCTCAAGCGTGGCAAAGCACCCAGTCCATTCCAGTCTTGATATTTGCTGAGAACTATTGGTGCTATAATTACATGCTACTTGTCACTTGAGAAGGATACTCTCAAAAATTCAAATTTTGATAAAAGGAAGTTTGGCAACTGATGTGTTAAACTATGCACAAGAGGGAAAATAAAAGAATATAAAATCTATAAATCATGAAAGATGAGTGCATGAATAGTAGCTCATAACATAGTCACCTCATAACATAGTCGCCTTATAACATAGTCGGATTGACAATCACTACGGTAAACCTCTCCTTTGTCGTGTGTCAAAAACACTGGGCAAAGTTCAACTACACTCGACAAACTCTTTGCCGAGTGCTACACTTAGGCAAATAGCACATGGCTTACCAGATGACGGCAAACAACCAGCAAAGGGTATGCCGAGTGTCAAAAACACTCAGCAAAATATAAACAAAAATAAAAATAAAAAATAATAGCAATTTTTTTACAGGGGACGGGGTCCCCCGGCTGCCAGGGAGGGGTGGCGTGGGGAAGACGGAGGGCGGTGGCGGGGATGGTGGAGGAGGCAGGGACAACATAGATCCGGCCGAGGCAGGTTCCTCAGGCCACCGCGTGGCTTCTCTCTGGCCGTGGATGCGTGTCGGAGGGGTGAGGCGGCGTGCGGACAATGGAGGGTGGCGACAATTGAGTGGAGATTGGCACAGAGATGGAAAACGAAGGAGGCGGCTTGGTGGGAAAAAAGGATAAGAATAACGCAGGGCGGCGGCGGGGATGGCGGAAGAGGCAGGGGTGGTGTAGATCCGGACGAGGTGGGTTTAATTTCTCAGGCCGCCGCGTGGCTTCCCTATGGCCGTGGATGCGTGTCAGAGGGGAGAGGAAGCGTGGTGACAACGGTGGGTGGCGACAGTTGAGTGGAGATTTGCACAGAGATGGAAAACAAAGGAGGAGGCAGCTCAGTGAGAAAAAAGATAAGAACAACACAGGGTGGAGGTAGGGATGGCGGCGGAGGAGGAGGTGACGTAGATCCAGCTGAAGTGCGGGTTCCCCAAGCTTCCGCGTGACCTCCCTGGCAAAGGATGCGTGCCGGAGGGGAGAGGCAGCGTGGGGAAACAGGTGGGGAGGGTGGAGGAGGTTAAGTGGAGATTGGCGCAGAGATGAAAAGATATGGAGGCGGTGGCTCGGTGGGAAAAAGGATAATGCCGCAGGACGGCGGCGAGAGGACGGTGGAGGAGACGGGGCCGTAGATCTGGCCGAGGAGCGGGTTCCCAAGCCACCGCGTGGCTTCGCTGGCTGTGGATGCGTGCCAGAGGGGAGACGCGACGTGTGGAAGATTGAGGGCTGCGTTGGTTGAGTGGAGATTGGTGCGGGGATGGAAATGAAATGAGGCAGCTTCGGGACCTTCTATATAGAATGCAGGTGCTCTGTAGTACATGAGGCACTAGGCCTAGAAAAAGCCCATAAAACCAAGCAAACTAGGGAACCCCACCAAGGCAGAACGTAACTCTTTTTCCTCTTCTCACCGTGTCGCCCGTCCTTGCATCCATGGCAGCAATTGATCCAACCAAAAAATGTTCCGTAGAAGAAATCGAATCTTTCACTCATAAACTTGAAATGTTCAACTAAAAAACTCCCTTACTTGATTTTCCGAGATATATATCTTGATATTTGCTTTGAACTATTGGTGCTATAATTACATGCTACTTGTCACTTGAGAAGGATACTCTAAAAAATTCAAATTTTGATGAAAGGAAATTTGCCAACTGATGTGTTAACAATGCACAAGAGGGAAAAATAAAGAATGTAAAATCTATAAATCATGAATGATGAGTGCATGAGTGGTACCTCGTAACATAGTCAGATTGACAATCACTATGGGAAGCCCCTCCCTTGTCGTGTGTCAGAAACACTCGGCAAACTCTTTACCGAGTGTCCGACAAAAAACACTCGGCAAACAATTGTTTGCCGTCAACTGGTAAGCCATGTGTTGTTTGCCGAGTGTAGCACTCGGCAAATAGTTTGTCGAATGAGGTAATCATTAGGCAAAATGTAAACAATTTTTTTTAAAAAAAATAATTGATTTTTTTTATCGAGGGCGCGGTCCCCCGGTCGGCAGGGAGGGGCGGTGGCGGGGAAGGCAGGGGCGGCGTAGATTCGGCTGAGGCAGGTTCCTCAGGCCGCCGCGTGTCTTTCCTGTGGTCGTGGATTTGTGTCGGAGGGGAGAGGGGGCGTGGGTAGAATGGAGGGTGGCGACGGTTGAGTGGAGATTGGCACAGAGATGGAAAACAAAGGAGGAGGCGGCTCGATGGGAAAAAAGGATAAGAATATAACGCAGGGCGGCGGCGGGATGGCAGAGGAGGAGGGGGTGATGTCGATTCAGCCAAAGCGCGGGTTCCCCAGGCCGCCGCGCGGCCTCCTGGCCACGGATGCGTGCCGCAAGGGAGAGGCAGCGTGGGGAAATAGGGGGGAGGGGGTGGGAGGGTGGAGGAGGTTAAGTGGAGATTGGCGTAAAGATGAAAAGAAATGGAGGCGGTGGCTTGGTGGGAAAAATGGTAATACCGCAGGACGGTGGCGAGAGGATGGCGGAGGTGATGGGGCCATAGATCCGGCCGAGAAGCGGGTTCCCAAGCCACCGCGTGGCTTCGCTGGCTGCGGATGCGTGCCAGAGGGGAGACGCGACGTGTGGAAGATAGAGGGCTGTGGTGGTTGAGTGGAGATTGGTGTGGGGACGGAAAAGAAATGAGGCAGCTTCGGGACCTTCTATATAGAATGCAGGTGCTCTGTAGTACATGAGGCACTAGGCCCAGCAAAAGCCCATAAAACAAAGAAAACTAGGGAAGCCCACCAAGGAAGAACGTAACTCTTTTTCCTCTTCTCATCGTGTCCCCCGTCCTTGCATCCATGGCAGCAATTGATAAAACAAAAAAAAAATGTTCCGTAGAAGAAATCGAATCTTTCACTCATAAACTTGAAATGATCAACTAAAAAAACTCCTTTACTTGATTTTCCAAGATATATATCTTGATATTTGCTTTGAACTATTGGTGCTATAATTACATGCTACTTGTCACTTGAGAAGGATACTTTGAAAAATTCAAATTTTGATGAAAGGAAGTTTGGCAACTGATGTGTTAACAATGCACAAGAGGGAAAAATAAAGAATGTAAAATCTATAAATCATGAATGATGAGTGCATGAGTGGTACCTCATAACATAGTCAGATTGACAATCACTACGGGAAACCCCTCCCTTGCCGTGTGTCAAAAACACTCGGCAAACTCTTTGCCGAGTGTCTGACAAAAAACACTCGGCAAACAACTGTTTGCTGTCAACTGGTAAGACATGTGTTGTTTGCCGAGTGTACCACTCGGCAAGCCAAATTTTTTAAAAGATGCCATCCAGCTTTAGCGGGAGCATGTCCGTCCGGTGCAGGCGTCGCGCGTCGATGATGTCGCGCCACGCCCTGCACACGCAGCGGCACGCCGCCACCCAATGTGGCGCAAGGCGGCGGACGACAAAATCAAGCACGTCGTCAGGCAGCAGCGGCGCTAGGTCATCCCCTGGCGAATGCTTTGTCTCCCTCTGTTGGTTCTTGTCGAGCCGTACTTCCCTTCCCCCGGCGGCCATGGAAACGAACAGATCGAGATGGGACAACAATTTAGGTTTTTTTTTGTCTCCCGGCCGGCAGGGAGGGGCGGCGCGGGGACGATAGAGGGATGCGGCCGGGATGGTGGAGGAGGCAGGGGCGGCGTAGATCCGTCTGAGGCGGGTTCCTCGGTCCGCCGCGTGCCTTCTCAGGTCGTGGATGCGTGCAGGAGAGGGGGGGGGGGGGGGGAGAGGCAGCGTGGGGACAACAAAGGGTGGTCATGGTTGAGTGGAGATTGGCACAAAGATGGAAAACAAGGAGCTGGCTTGGTGGAAAACATTGGATAAGAACAACACAGGGCGGCGGCGGGGATGGCTTAGGAGGCAAGGGCGACTTAGATCCGGCTGAGGCGGGTTCTTCGGGCCGCCGCGTGGCTTCCCTGGCCGTGGATGTGTGTCGGGGGGAGAGGCAGGGTAGGGACACAATGGAGGGGTGGCGGCGGTTGAGTGGAGATCGGAACAGAGATGAAAAACAAAGAAGGCAGCGGCTTGGTGGGAAAAAAATATAAGAACAACGCAGGGCGGCGGCGGGGATGGTGGAGGAGGCGGGGGTGACGTAGATCCTGCCGAAGCACGTGTTCCCCGGGCCACCGCGTGACCTCCCCGGCCACGGATGAGTGCCGGAGGGTGAGGTGGCGTGGGACACCGGTGGGTGGAGGAGGTTGAGTGGATATTGGCGCAGAGATTGAAACAAACGGTGGTGGTGGCTCGGTGGGAAAAAAAGAATAATATAGTTGCAGGACGGCGGCGAGGATGCCGGCCGAGGAGCGGTTCCCAAGTCGGCCCGTGACTTCCCTAGCTGCGGATGGGAGAGGCGGCGTGGGGAAGATGGAGGGCTGCAGTGGTTGAGTGGAGATTGGCGTAGTGATATGGGAAAAAAAATGAAGCAGCCACAGGACCTCCTATATAGAACGCATGTGCTCTGTAGCACCTGAGGCACTAGGTGCAGCAAAATTAAAGCCAATAAAACCAATCAAACTAGCGCAGTCCACCAAGGCACAACGCAACTCTTTTTCCACCTCTCACCGTGTATCGGGCCAAATGTAACTGGCTATATATGTAACTGGACCTATACATATGTAACTGGCTAAATGGTTGGAAAATTGTATTTCAATGTATCTTGGCTTATCTGGTTTGCTGATAAAAAACGGGCCAGTTGGGCCAGAAGAATGGGCCAAAAAGTCAAAAATTTATTTGCTTAAAAATTAATGGGCCATGGTAGGCCTGAAAAGTATTGGGTCAGAAAATGGGCCAGAAGAATTAAAAGGCCTGCAAAGTGAACGGGCTTGAAAAAACATGAATAGCTAGCAAAATTAATGGGCCAAAAAATAAAAAACCTGTTAAGGTAATGGGTCATATGTTAGTGGGCTCCATGGTTTATGACGAATAAACAGACGCCGACCCTATATTTAGCGCGCGCTGCGGCAAAGCATGTCGTAGCGCGCTTTAAGATCCGCGTAGCAGTGTAATGGACGGTCGCGAGCGCGCAGCAGTGTAGGACGCGGAGTGAGTTGCGGGGGCTGATGGGTGGTCCACGCCACGTGTATACCTGTCATTGGAGCGCGCAGATTAAGAGATGATTTCAAACTTCAAAACAATTTTTCTCTCAAATCGTAACTCTTTTTTCAAATTCATTTGAACCATCATATTCTTTACAATTAATGCAACAAAACAAGATCCCACATGAATATATTTTATGTATTTTTTATTTTTTTAAATTCAATATTTTAAATGTATGGTTCTAACATTGTTCCACCTAAGAACTAATTGTTCCAATAGTATAGTTCAATTGTTCCAGCAGTAGAGTTTCATTGTTCAAATAGTATATTTTTGTTGTTTCGGCAGTAAAGTTTCATTGTTCTAGCAGTATATATTTATTGTTCCAGCAATAGAATTGTATTGTTCTAACAGTATATTTTTATTGTTCCAAAAATGTGACTAAAAGATCTAAAAATATGAGAAACAGCAAATCCTATAAACAAAACATCGTGGCTCTTGCTGTAGTTTGCGGCAGTGGACTAATCAATTTTTTCCTGACCCGCTTTCCGCGGCTTGCTCACGGACGTGGCTCAAGACCAGTGGGCCGTGTGGGAAGCGCTACATCAACGTTTCGCGTAGGGCGGGCTACGCATAGGGGGACCCATAAACAGGCGTCATAAAAAATTATGACGATTTAGTAATCGTCATGGAAATTTATGACGTTTTGAGAAATCATCATAAAAATTCAAAATTCATCGTAGAAGGTATTTAGCGATGCTCAATCCATAACAAAGTGATTTTTGTCATAAGTTTGTTGTAGAAGATTATTTATGACGAATTTATCAGGTTTTATGACAAAATAACACGTCATAAAAGACCATAATTGTTGTAGTGTTTCCACCTCTCACCGTGTCGCCCGTCCTTGCAACCATGGCAGCAATTGATCAAACCAAAACAGAAGAAATCGAATCTTCCCCTCTAAACATTCAAATGTTCCAACACAAGAAATCAAATGTTCTAACACAAGAAATCATATGTTCCACCATAAGAAATGAATTGTCCCACAAAAAAAAAGAATCAAATGTTCCATGCGACAATACAAATTGTTCTAGATAACCTCATGGAGCTACGGCAATGGCGTCCACTAGGTTGATGCAGTGGCGGCGTCCGTGCGCAGCGTAGTGCTCCGCGTGATGTGTCAGGCGGGGCACGCCATGGAGAAGGGGAACAACACGCACGGAGACTACGCCTTGGAGAAGGGGTGCGGCGAGGCGAGGAGGCAACGACGTGGAGAAGGGGTGGCCGGCAAGACCCTGTGGAGAATGGACGGCGGGGCGGGGCCGTGGAGAATGGGCGGCGGGGCTGACGCGCATAGGAGTAGCGGACGAGGGCCGCTGGGCAGAGGAAAGGAGGGGGTCGAGGGCAGAGTGGATGACGACCGTTCGATTTATAATCGCATGAATCTCAAACAATGGGTGCTCTAGGTGCAGCCGTAGTATGCAATTTCGCTCTGCATTTTGAATACCAACAAGCCCACCTCTCTCACGTCCAATATCACAACGACCCGTTGACATTTAGGCCTCCTACTACTCGGCCCACACATCAGCAGGTTATTATTAATAAATTTTTTTTGGGAATCACATCAGCAGGCTATTGACTCTCTGACTTGATACAGGAGCGTCTTTCAATCCGTACGAGCACAATGGAACTGTCTGACGTCAGGTAATCTGTCAACGGTTGATGATTATATACAAAAAAAAGTAAAGGCCAACAAATGCCAGAATCCAAAAAGATTTTGACACCAAATACCTTTCTAAGGAAACGTGACCATTTTTGTGTACCAACTAAAAGAAAATAGTACGGAAAGTTGTCTTTTCTATAGTTTAATTTTTTTAAAAGAGTAAAATGCACTGGAGGTCCATAAACTTGTCAGTCCATGTCATTTAGGTCCATGAACTTTTATTTTGCATTTTTAGATCCACAAACTCTTCCATTTGTGTCATTCAGGTTCATAAACTTTTATTTTGCAGTTCACAACTTGTTTGTCTGTGTCATCTAGGTCCAAAATCATTTTTTTTTCACACCGTGACAAGAGTTTAACCCCAAGGGTCACAATCCACCACGAGGTCGTGCGGCAAGGTCTAGCAAAACCGTGTGTACGAGAACGGCTAGAAAAAGAAAGCTCAAAGCAACAAACATTCGGCAAACGAAAATGACGATTGATAAATAATGATCGGAGGCACAAGGTGATTTACTAGAATTTGAATGGAAGGATAATGCACTAAGAATTGAGACTCATATGTCAGGTTCATATGGTGTGCGGATGTTAGGCGGGGTATGAATGTGTTGTATACCTCCTCACAAATTTATGGACCTAAATAATACAGACAGACAAGTTCGTGGACCTATAACTGCAAAGTAAAAGTTCATGAACCTAGATGACACAAACGGAAGAGTTCATGGACCTAAAAATACAAAATAAAAATTCATGAACCTAGATGACACAGGCTGATAAGTTCATGAACCTCCAATGCATTTTACTCAAAAAGGACTCAAAACAGTATAGTTACTAGCAGCTTAAACAGGCCTGCAAGGAGAAAATACTAATGCAAGATATAGTTCATACATCACTCTGTTTCATGGGGACTAATCTAGCAAGGAGTGTAAGGGAAAGAGGCTCTTATGGATTCGGGTGCACCATATTCTGGTGGGGGTAAGTTGCCCAAATGTTGAACCTTTGATCCATTCAAATGATAGACTGCCACTCTTGTCGATGATTCACATAGGAAGATGGCCTCCTTGTAAGGATGAAACCCAATTATCGACATAGGTCTATGTACATTGCTGGTAAGATCATCATCATCATCATGTGAGTTCCAATCTAGTTGTTCCACTTCCAGAACTTCATTAGTTTTATTTGGTCGTATCTACGGCGATCTGCAGACTTGAGCCTCATAAAAGCAGCCTTGTAGTATAAAGCATCCTTCAGCATCAAAAATGTTGAATTCCACCTTGTTGATACATCAAGTGACAGGCCTTTACTTGTGTCCAACCCACACTCAGAAGCACATTTCATTAGTTCTTCAAACTGCAATGGAGAACCCTTGACAGCTAGTACAAGTGCTCGGACATTTTCAATTGTCTTTGAAATTACACGCAATCCATCTTTGGCTACCAAATTCAGAATGTGATTGGCACATCTCACATGAAAGAATATCCCTTCACAAACTATAGAGGCATGAGAATTCAACTTCAGATCTTCAATTATATCTTTCACTGCAACTTCATTTGCGGCTGCATTGTCCAACGTCAAGGAAAATAATTTATTCTCAATGTACCATTTAACCATGCATTCAGTGAAAGAAAGATACAACTTTTCACCAGTGTGCCGTCCTTCAACATGGAAGAAATTGACGATCCTTTTCTGAATACACCACTCATCATCTATCCAGTGAACAGTCACACACATATATCCTTTGTTCTGATTGGATGTCCACATATCCATGGTAGAACTAAAGCGGGACTGAACCGTTTTAAATAATTCATACAACTTCTCCTTTTCTTGCAGATATATGTTCATCAATTCATTTCTAACAGTGATACGAGACTTTATTGGAAAGCTGGGGCGCAAGGATTTGATGAAGTCAACAAGATACTCATGCTCAACTATGTTGAATGGATACTCATGCATGACAATTGCCAAATAAAATTTTCTCACACTTACTTCTTGGTCATACTTGTAAGGTTGAATAACGCTCATGTCTTTCTCTTCATCCCTTCCTACTTTCAGCTGTTGTTGGCCCTTCACCACACTATGTGCTGACCTCAGATGTGACCACAATCCCGATGTTCCTTTATAGCTCTCACCTCTATACTCAGACTTGCATTTTGGGAAGTTGCATTGTGCCCACAACTGCTCATACTTCTTGCCCGCAACCTCTACCGTACGCTTCTTCTTTGTAAAGTACTGCCACACATTAGATGTGCATTTCTTGTTCCTCTTACCACACTTCTGAGGTTCCTCTTCCATGTCATCACCGCCCACCTCAACTGGATTTTCATTTGTACCCTGCCCTTGCGTCCCACTGCCACTGCCATGAACTGTAATTTCTTCGGCTGATGGTGCTGGTGCAGGAATGCTAGAGGATGGCGGCACAGATACAATCTGATTTGCACTGCCACCATCAGAGTTCTTGCTTCCTATCATGAACAATATATATCGTCAAGGAGTTACGTAACTAAAGAGCTAGTAGTAAATTAACCATACCAAATACAACAATAGGCTACGAAAGGAATAAAGAAATATATTGCGCGGCGGCCGTGCGCACGACGACGAGACTTTTGCGTATTGCCGTATACTACGATCTTTAGGCACAATACAAACTGATAGAGTAAGACTTGCATAATTGCGTCTGCATTTGGTGAATAGATCATGCTCTAGTTGGCTGACGTACAAATATTCAGATCTGCATGCATGGGTGATGGATTGGGGTTATACCTTGAACAGACGGTGTTGGCTCCAGGAATTGGCGGTTCGATGATCCACGGCCGGAGCCGTTACTCCTGGTCACTTGTCCAACTGGCTTCATCGTCGATTGGTCGTCACGCTCGCACAACACGAAGAACAACGCTGGAGGAGAGCAGGTCGCCGCTCCGGCAATGCGTCAGGCTGTTGTGTTGTGCAGCCAGATGCAGAAAGCAGAATGGAGATGCAGATCGAAGGTAGAAAAATATACGAACGTATACGTAACAATGGAATTGTTGTATATCAACGGAAACATCACCTATGGCCTATGGAATGTTGAAATACTGTGATCGCAAAAAAAGGAATGTTGAAATACTGGCTGGAATGTTTCTAATCGACTACGGCATTTGCATGGAATGTTTCTAATCAACATTAACTCGCACTAGGATTCATGATTTTTGTCGGAATAAATATGGAAATACCGAATATGATTTCCGATTAAATATGGTAATCCGACAATACGGATGGTAAAATGCTCAAACTATTTTCGAGCCATATTCCGAATTCCTCTTTCCGAATTCCGTCCGTTTTCCGGGAATTTCCGAATAAAACAAAAATGGCCGGGGAAAATATAAAAACGGCGTCGGTTTTTTCGGGAAATTACCGACCAGTTTTCATCCCTACTGATCAGCTTGCTTTGCCACCATTAGCCCACACTGGCGGTGGCTAGATAATGAACTAGAGCAGCAAAGCTATGATTAAATGTCCACAAAACAGCGGTGGCCAGTATCATGAACACAATCATACTTCAATCGTCTCTGATTCCATTGCACCAACCCACAACAGCGGTGGCCAGAAAATGGGTGACACAACACAATCTGTGAGAGTTATCCCGTAAACAGCGGTGGCCAGAATATAGGATAAAACCACACTTAGTGAGACAATTGGTCTTTGTGGAGTGTTTAAACTCCCATCACAATGGTAGTTTTAATAATCATGTCTTGCATGATAAAGTTGCTCTTGAACTTATTCTTAATTTAAGCAATAAGATATAGCGAAGATATAGCGAGTATATCATACTTAAAACTTATATTATGCCTAAAATATTATGCTTAATTTTATCCTTAAATCTTATGAACGACAAAATGCCATGGAGAGAATTTATAAATATATTTGTAACATTAATTCTTAATTGACAAGAGCAATTCTTAATTGGCATTATTATCTGGAGTATTTTTAAAATTGATGAGACACGCCATTCTCCCCCCGAATTTGTGGTCTAAACGTGAGTGTGCCACATATTCGACAAGGTCTCATCACTTCACTTATCTCATCTAACTCTCACATGTGTAAGAGATTCATAATTAGCATTATGAAATTTGCTTGTAGAAAAGCAATTAAGATAATAACTTAAAACTGAGGATATAAAAGATAATTTCACAACTTAGAGAGAAATATACTCATAAAAAACAATGATATATGGAACCAAAAGGTTTCACTAAAGTACATTGAATGTCATCAAGCTAACTTATTGAATCCACTAACTAATTCTAAAATAAAGTTCTTAAAACTTTAACTTATTTCCATCTACTAAATTCTAAGGATCACTTCCCAATTCATGGATTCACTAAAGATGTCTCAACACAATGCTCTAAAAATGAATCGGAGAGTTCTATTCCAAATGACCTAAGCTCATAAGCAATGTCATACATGCTGCGTATGTGCTTTTCTATTCCACTGTATCCATCATATCGCAAGGTGGTTAGCCTTGTGAAGAGGAACCTTGTGCTGACTCTCTTATGTTCTAACTCAATCAAAAAGAAGAGTTCACTAGCAGTCGTGTCCTCATTATCATCAAATTCTCCCTTTATGCCTTCTGAGATCGAACGCTTGATGATTCTTTTGGCAAACTTATTATCCTTTTCCCATTTCTCTAACTTGAATTGATACTCATGCATCTTCTCGTCATACTTCTCAATGTCGGAAGAGAAAGGAAGTGGCTTGTCCTTATGAAGCACATAATCAAGCTCCAGAGACTTGAGAATGTCTTGCACCTTCTCTTTCCATAAAGGAAAGTCAATGCCGTTGAAGGGCTTAATGTTCTTCATGTGGCTTTCAGGTGAAAAGACATAGCCAAATAAAGATACTTAGTAAATATCTTAGTGTGCTAATAAAATAGCAATAATAACGCAAGAGATGCATTATTTGATCTTAAAATGCGCATGGCAAATGCAACTTATGCATTTTTATTGATCTTAAGGCATGATGGATGGAAAAAACTTAGAGGAATAGACTTAAATGTGAAAACTAGTACAATAAGATGCACTAAATAGCATGAGAATAATCCTACGGTGGTCTGATTACAATCATGCAAAAAATAAGTAACAACTTGCATCACCGGTGGGGAAAACAAGCGAAACTTATTTAACTTATAATGAAAACAGCATAAAACTTACTTATAGGCAAACTTAATAGATCAAACTTTAATATTCTGAGCGAAATGAACATAATAATAATCTCAACTTAATATCCTCATACAAAACTTAAATAAAGTCTTAAACATGGTGAGAAAAGGTCATTTATGCTGGGCATTTACTTAATGAAATGATTTCACAGCCATGTTAATTTCGCAGAGAAAAGACTTATTTTGATCATCATGGGGAGATCTTAAATCTCCTGATTCTGTATAGAACAGAAGAATTAATGGTACTTATGAAAATATGTACCTTGTACATGTTAAAATTCTCAAAAGACAATTTAGCTGGACTTAATAGCTAAATTAATCTTAAGCCTTAAATTATTATGCTCATGAAAGCGAACAAAACTTAATATTCTTAATAAGACTTAATATCGGATGAGCATATATATTCTTAAATGACAGCGGAAGCTTAAAATTAGCAAATGAAATATTGCTACTAAATATTCTTGAGAATTGAACTTAAATAGTTTCTCAACTAATAACCAAATTAAACTGAGAATTATTATGAGAAATTTTACTGCAATAAAACTTAAATAGCACTTAATAAATTTTGCAGCAAAACTAAGTTCAAAAATAATTTATCAATTACTAAACTTATTACTTAACTTAATAATAAATTAATTAACTCATAAATAATCATGAATTAAAGACTGAGCTAAAGAAAATCGCGCACGAAAATGCGAAAACTTAATTCTGCCTGAACTGAAGATGCAGCCCAACTGAAATCGTGCGCAGCCTAGCGCACGAAAATTGGCGCGGAAGCCCAGCTTAATCACACGCGCGGCCCGTTTGCACGAAAATTGACGCGGCCTGCCGAGCAAAGGTCGTCGGGGCGGAGGCCCGAAAACCAGTGGCTGGGCCGCCAATTCGGCCTCGCGCGCGCGCGCCCGCTGCGAGCAAGTGGCCCAGCCCAACAGCCGACCGGGGTGCGGACGGTCGGATGGAGCGAGGAGGAGATCGGACGGACCAGGACGCGCGCGGCCCGAACAAAACGGCGGCGGGGACGAAAAAAAACCCTAGCCGTCGAGGGTCCTCTCGAGCGGTGCCCTAAAGGTGGAGGCGCGGCCCGGCGGTGACCACGACAAGGTGCCGTGGTGCGGGCTCCCGCGCAGCGGAGCTTATGCCGCGCGGGGAGGTTCTGAGGCCAGGAGCACGTCTGCGCCCGGAGGCGCACGGCGGCGAGAGGGACGGCGACAGCGACGATGGCCCGAGGCCATGCGCGTGCCGGGGCCCCGTGTGGCAGATCTGAGGCCGCACGGCCCGGATCTGATGCCGAGCGAGGTCGCGCCCAAAGCGGAGAGCTCAATGGCGACTGGGAAGGAGGAGCGGGTCGCCGGCGCGTGCGCGAAGCGCGACGCCGCCGACGACGAGGTAAGCCTCGGTCTCCTTACCCTTAATCTTAATGCTTAGATCTGAATTGTGCTTAGGGTTAGGGTTTAGTTAGTGCGTGTGTGATCAACCCTAGAGCCCAGATTTACTTAATTCGCATCAATTTGTGACATGGAGCATAAAAAGATGAACACTTAGAACCCTAATTTCTTAATTGCTTAATTTATAACTAAAACATGAACTAATTAACTTAATTACTTACTGTACTGACTAAAACATGACTGATTCTTACTGCGCAGAGATTAAAGGCATGGCTAAACATGAACAAAAAACTTATATTACTTACTGAACTTAGGCATCTAATCATGAAAACTTTGCTGCGCTAGATGAAACTTAACTAAACATGAATCATTAGCGTTCTGATCTAAGTAGCTTAACTAAGATTTGTCAGAAACAGAACAGAACACCTTTGAATTGCGAACTAGATCATTGAGCTGACTTAAAACTAATTAGATCTAGTGCTAACAAAGACTAGGGGATCTAAAACGACTAGTTTTAGGCATCTGATACCAATTGTTAGAACTAATTCGGCATCAACTTAACAGGATCACTAGTCAGAGATAGATCACACCTAGCAATTAACTAATAAAAGACTGAATTGACTTACCCGTCATGAGAATCCCTTCAGCAAGGGATTGATGAGGTGTAGACAATGGAGAAGTGGCTGCAGGTCGATGTAGAACAGGGACACCGGCTTCCGAACCTTCCAGCACCTTAGGGATCGGTATATTAGGGTTAGGTTTAACCCTGGCAGCTTAAACTCGTGATTAACACGTCAATTAGGGTAACAGGGGTTCCCTTTGCTTATATAGTGCTGTAGGCTTGGGGCCGGGCCCTTAAATGGGCTAAGTTTTGCCTCCCGATCAAAACAACTAATAGGGGACTTTAGTTGGATTCGGATTGGGCCTTTTGGGCCACTTGACCGAGGTCAATAATTCCAACAGATGCATCAGCTTCATTCCGCTTAATAGCCTGAATAAGTAGTTGTGCATCCGATTCAATAGCAAGATCATGGAAAATATTCACTAGGCAAATGAAATAAGTGGCAACAGGGAGGTTAATGAAGGAAAGTTTAGTCGTCTAATATATTTTTTAAATTTCTTTTGGGAAGTCTAGAAATAGCTATGGAATATGTTTTAATGTATCTGGCTATACACGTTTAGGCTAGTATACCCAACAATTGGGTTGCTGTTTTATTTCTTTTATACATGTCGAACTCCAAACTTTTTTTTAACACAATAAGGGTGACTGCTACACTAGGAGGCCATTTATTTCCATCATTTTGAAGATGGAACAACTCAGATTTCCTAGCAAGGTAGAAAACCAAGAACCATGGGCCCCAAGAAATGAAGTCATCTGAATAAAGTTCTGCGCTAAACCAAGTTCAGGTTCGCAAACTTCACTGAAAGCATGAGTACCACATTGACTTAGAAACGGCTCAATGTGAGAAGGAATAGCGAGAGTACTGATAACAAGAACAAAAAGTGAAGTAGAAATCAAACAAACGGGATTATGATTGTATTTAATGGAAAACCCGCCATCGGTCTGTGTGGAAAACAGAGCACCATATGGCTAAGAACTTAATATGCACTCCTTGCATTGGGTGACATGCCCAACCGTGCTGTCTTAAGGCAACATTTTCACTCTCACCTCCAGGCCATGATATTCAAAGGCAACGATAACATATGCAAAGCGAATTTAACTGGTCCATCCAAACTAACACAAATGGAACTTAATAGGATCCCTGAAAAAGGGTAGTAGTGCAGATTACTTTGTCTCATAGGCATAACACCAACTACTCACTAGGGACCAGTTATTAAAGATTATATATACAAATCAAGAAAGATCAACGAATTACTCAATGGAAAAGAT
Organism: Eragrostis curvula; assembly: GCA_007726485.1. Lineage (NCBI taxonomy): Eukaryota > Viridiplantae > Streptophyta > Magnoliopsida > Poales > Poaceae > Eragrostis > Eragrostis curvula. Next base: position 15,588,063 of record CM017443.1, read on the forward strand.
TTAGCAGCAAACGCCTTTCTGGGAGAAGTAAAGTTTTGTGTGAACTAACTTTAAACATTATAAATAGAGCAATTTTACGGTAGACCTAAATGAATGCACACCGTTTATTTCCTCTGTTTAATGGTTCAGATCTTAATCATGATACATCTTCATCCCACCGGTATCATAAGTATCATGATAAGGTATCATAAGTATCATATGGGCATTACGGGGAAAAGAATGCAATGATCTTTTATTGGTTCAATTTTTTTGAAAGCATCATCTGTTTTTTTTACGAAACATTCTGTCATTTTATCATCCAACGATTATTTCTACGTTTAATCTTCCAGAGATCACGATTTTGCAATTATAAGTCTCTTCAATTTGGAGCAAAAGAATGAACAGTTGGTGTGGAGTTCTTGCGGAAGTTTACAGGGGATATTTTAGGGACCGGAGGACGTCGCCGGATGGTTCCATCGAGGGCAGCGTGCTGGACGAAGGATGATGCCGGCGACGATTCAATCCGAGGCAGCGTGCTGATCGTGGGACGATATCTCCGTCTTGTATACCGAGGACAGCAGCTTGGAGACGTGAGGATCTGAATTGGGGACAGGGGACTCCGGGTCTTCCGACGATGCCGGCGAGGATTCACGTGGCGGCGCCGGCCCTAAGACACAGTTAACGAAATCGTAGCGCTCGACCTTTTCACCAGTGAAACGAAGGATTCGTTTTCATTGACCTAATTACCCCTATAGATTAGACTAATTACAGTACTATCCTTTTAAATGGACGGTTTAGATCTTACCATGATACTTTTTCCGCGCCGGTGTCATAGTCTACCGTAAAAGTCCTCTATAAATAAGAGCAAATTCCCTCTGTGCCACTGGAAATTTACTCGCTTCCCTCTGACATGAAAATTGCCGAAGTTCCCTCTGTGCCACGCACAAATTTTTTGATGCCTTGGGTGCCACTGCCGTAAGGTTGTCCATGTAACAGCGTTAAAGGATGCATAAAAAGACGAAAATACCCCTGCTAAGAAATTTGCTTAACTTCCTTGTATGGCACTCTTTGTTAAGTGGCGTTGCCGCCAGACATGTTAATTTTGAATGAAAAATGAGTACACAGGTAGTCATGTGTTCATAATTCCAAAAAGAGTGCTCTTCCAAAAATGAGTTTGATTTCCAGATAGTAACTCGATTGTTCTGTGCCCTTTTGGGTTCCTAGAAGCATTAGAGCAGCGAATCAGCTCATTGATGGAACTAGCAAGAAGGCCGGAGAGAATCGGTTCGTGATCAAGAACCTGGCGATCGATGATGATGCGGCAAACCTGTCACTGGAAACTTGTATCCTCAAGGAAGATGGTACGGATGCAATTCAGGAAGTGTGATGTATTTGAGGAGTGTTTGAATTGTAACACTGCAGTGGGCAGTGGAAGTCTTTCCTGAGATGTCTCAGAAGAGCTGTCCTGTAATGGCGGCTGGTTTGGCACTGTAACTGAATTTGGTCTTATGTTAATGCATTTGACTGGGGCTTTGGCCCTTGAACTCTAAAAAAAAAATAACTCGATGTTGGATCCATCCTGCCAATCACAGTTCTATCGCTATTATCACAAGCTAACTAAAGAATCCAATGAGAATTTGATTCGGGGAGGCGGGTGATGGAGCATGCTTACCCTTCAGGGAGCCATGCCACTGCTGCTGCCACACCCGCCTCCTCTCCACCACGCGCACGCTAGCCTTCTCTTCCTCTATGCGCGCGCTCACCTTCTCTTCATCTCGCGCGCGCCTGACTCCTGTCCCCAACGCAAGGTCGCCTCCGCTTCTCCCACAGGCGCGCTGCGGCCGCGTCAATCTCGCCACGCGCCCACGGCCTCTCCTCTCGCCCCGCGCCTGCGACCCTTTCGAATCCAGTCGCCCGCCTAGGGTTCCATGGCTACCCTTCCTGTCGAGGACTCCAGATCGAGAGCAGGGGATTTGGGTCGAGAGCGATTCTTTAGGGTAGAAACTGGGACCCACTAGTCGGTCTGACAAGGGGAAAGAGGGCGCTATGGGAAACGCACAAAGGCACAGGTCGTCCCAAGTAACCCCAATTGACGGAAACCAACGGTAGTGGCACAGAAGGCATGAAAAAATTAGCGGATGGCACAGAAGGAACTTCGACAATTTTAGTGTCACAGAAGGAAGCAAGTAAATTTTCCATGGCACAGAGGGAATTTGCTCAATAAATAACAGTTATAATGCCTGCAGTGAGAACATTAATTATACATCACTTTGTTTCCAGGGGATGGACTTTCACATCCAACAAGGCGTGTAAGGGAAAGACAGTCTTATTGAATCAGGATCGTTATATTCTGATGCGGGTATGTTGCCAAGTTGAACCTTTGATCCATTCAAATGATAGGCTACCACTCTTGTCGATGATTCACATAGGAAGATGACCTCCTTGTACGGATGAAACCCAATTATCGACATAAGTCTATGTTCCTTGCTGGTAAGATCATCATCATCATCATCTGAGTTCCATTCTAGTTTTGCTTCTTCCAGAATTTCACTAGTTTTGTTTGGATCTGACTTGTCAAGGTCGCCGTGATAGTTAATACCCTGAAAGATCCATGATCCCTGGTCATAGTTTCGACAGGGCACCATGCGCTTGAGGTGTATCAAGACCCACTCCATTTGAGCAGATGCATCTTTAAGTCTCCAAACCTGCAGACAGCATTGTTGATCGAGTGATGCAAAGTACACCCCTTTTCTGGATTTTCCAAGATGTAGGTCTTGATATTTGCTCCGAACTATTGGTGCTCTAATTACATGATACTTGTCACTTGATAACGATATTCTGCAGAATTCAAGCATTGGTAGAAACAAGTTTAGCAACTACGTATTTAAACAACGCACAAGAGAAAAATAAATGTAAAAACAAAATTCTGTAAATCATGAAAGATGAGTGCATGAGTAGCCACCTCATAACATAGTCGGATTGACTATATATAGAGTGCTCCTTGCCAATAAACCGTATAGTTGTGCATCCCTTGGGATGGGTATTCCGATCTCATGCTACCGATAGTGCCGACAACCTCTCCTTCACGGACAAATGATTTCTCCATCCATTGCTTAGTACTAGATGAGAAGACCTGCAGAGTGTAGAGCGATGGTGGCCATTCTGATTGCTCAATTGCAGGGTCTTGTTCATGTTTATCCTCAGTCTCTCCGGAATAAAGACTCCAGTAAGTTGGCTGAAACGCCCGAAAACTGATGTCGCTCTCATCATAAACGCAACGTATCCTATGAGAACTAGGTTCGTGTGAGAACTATGAGAACTCCAATCTGGGTCACATGATCTTGATTTAATGGGGCGCATGAATTCAGGTGGGAGGGGAGATTTGCAAAATCACCGTCCACTTAATCATACTTTTGCAAATTCTCCCTCCCACCTCTCCCTATGCGCCCTCCTTAGATTAAGATCATATGGCTCAGATTGGAGTTCTCATAGTTCTCACACGAATCTGGTTCTCATAAGATACGTTGCCCATCATAAAAGCATGGTAGTGCGACGACCTCATAATGCGGAGATATTGTGGGATCATAAGCCAGGTGCAAGACTTCATAATCATGGTAATTCTCGGTAGGCCCCCACGATCTCTGAAGCACGGGTGCCCACCATCGCTTGGCAGGGTTGACCACCATCTCGTCGGATAGGAGGAGGCCATTGCAGTGATCCTCGATGTCCAACCACAGGTCCATCTTGGGCAGGTTGTCCGGCCAGCCGGAGAGGGCAGGCGGCGGCGTCGTCGTCGATGGACGGGCGAGGAAGTCCGGGTAGTCGTGGCCGATGAAGGCGAAGAAGATGCCGCCCAGCTTTAGAGGGAGCAGGTCCTCCCGAAGCAGGCGGCGCGCGTCGACGACGTCGCGCCACGCGCGGCAGACGGAGCGGCCGGCACGCGGCGACCCAGCGCGGCGCGATGCGACGGAAGACGTTCTCGAGCGCGTCGTCCGGGAAAGGACGCGATGGTTCGCCCCCCGGCGGGGGCTCCGCCGCCTCGCTTCGCGGTTTCTTGCCGGACGGTGGTCCGCCTTCGCTTCCTCCGGCCATGGACGCGGACGGATCGAGACGGGTCGGCGGAGGCTCAAGCCTATCTCGTTATTGAATATTGACTCTCGTTCGTCGTCCACTTCCCAGCCGAACCAGCAAATCTTACCCGACCGAGTCACCGTGTTAGGGTTTAGGCCTTCTACTTTGGTTGAACGAGGGCGGCGCAGAGAGCGGATCGTGATGACCTCGGCCTCGACGTAGAGGGCGTGCAGTCATCACAACGGAAAACTGCCGTCCCGACATCAGACGCCTCTTGTGACTCATGGATTCTTTTAGCTCCATCTCACGCAGCCCAGTCCGGCCCAATCACGCAGCACGCGAGGGGGTGGATCCTGTACGTAGCTAGCCCGATGAGATTATTTCGATAGCCCATTTTGAGATTCGTGCAACACAGACATCCAACGACCATGTTTTTTTTCTTTCTCGCCTCCGGCCTCTCCGACAGCGACGGCAACAAGCTGGGTGAAGCCGGGTTAGCGCGGCGGAGAATCCCTTAGTGCGCGGGATTTGTACCTTCAAAATCTCCTCCTCCTTCCAAAGATTGATTGGGATGTTATTGTAATCAGGAGATGTAATATGCTTTAATATTAATGAAATTCCCTTTTCGCGAAAAAAAAGATAGAAAGGCGGCGACAGGCTAGACCGGCGGTGGGCGGGGCGGCGGGGATGCCGCCGGCCGTTGTGGTGGCTGCCGGCGGTGGGCGGGGTAAAGGCGAGGGCATCACTTCTCGACGGGTTGGCGCGGCGGCGGTCGAGAGCGGCAGCGCGGCTCGAGGAAGAAGAATGTGGTGCGAGCCGTGGGCCGACCTACCGGTGTGATAATCCCGTCGATAGGACGTCCTTGCCTACCCGATAGAGATCTTCTTACAATGCGATCATTAAGCATCATCAGTTCCTTTCTCTCTCTTTTTTTTTTTTGCGACTGAAGCATCATCAGTTGTAGAAATTCTAAAGAGAATCGTGTGTTTTTTGTGTCAGCATTCAGCGGCTGTTTCAGTTCAGATGCAACTGCAGTTTTCGTCCCTGTACACAGAATTGCTCACGTAGCAAGCAAGCTTCCAGAATGAACGTTGGTGGGCTTCGTAGGACTGACTATAGTAGTGAACTAGTGATCGGACCTGCAAGATAAAAAAGAGAAAATGGACGAAAAGAAACGCGCCAGGTAGGGGTCGAACCTACGGCCTTCTGCTTAGGAAACAGACGCTCTATCCACTGAGCTACAGGCGCTTAGTGATTTATGAGCCCGGACAGTAGTTTCTTGATTCAGCTCACGCACAAACGCGCAATGCAACCAGACCTTTTGGTGTTGGTGTCTGCTTAGCTAGCTAGCCATGTCTTAGAATGTTGCACCGTTACATAGCAGGCCTTTGGTCAGTTTCAGCAAGGCCTTTGATAACACTTACCATGCTGTATTAGAGATGCCTCCCTCAGCTATTTTCTTCCAGTATGTCATCAGTGTTGACAATATCTACAATATTGACATCAGCTCGGCCTGAAACACAGCAGCAACACACATTCGTCAGGCACAAAATTACTTTTACAGGGATTAGCACACAACAGCTACATACCTACTGCGAACAAGGAATGTAACATATGTGAATTTTCACTGGAAGCACAACAAAAAATTTGGAACAGGTGGCTGCACATGACCTTAATCAGTGGGATTTTGAACACTGAAACGAAAGTATTACGTACAATGTTTGCCATAATAAGCTATCTAAGAATGATTCGTGTTCTTGTGTGGTGGCAATTACAATATCAGTTACAAAATTGGAGATCTGAGTATCAGAAATCTAGATATTCCCATCTATTCAGACCATTCATCTGGTGCAAAATTATGTTTACATGGAACCAGGGCAAGAATCCTTCGCAAGATCAATTAGCCGCCAAGAACACATCTCATCCAGAATCCACACGCATGCTGACCTTGGACATGAGTCGGCGAAGAAGATGGTGCCCTCGATGACGGCAGCGGCAATGGCGAAGAACATGGTGCCCTCGATGACGGCAGCAGCAATGGCGAAGAAGACGGTGCCCTCGATGATTGCGGCGGCAGCGGCGAAGGCATCGCAGCGGCGCCAGCGCGAGGAAGAGTCGGATTGTGGAGCAGATGGATGAAGGAGCTCGCTCCCAACTTCGCCGCCAGTAACGGACAGCCGGAGGAAGCACACGCCGCGGCGGCGGCGGCGCTAGGTATTCAGGAGCCGACGAGTTTGGGAGAATCGCGGGTTCTCGCGGGTTGTTGTGGGCTTGCCCACTTGTCTGCCGGGCCTGATGGGCACGCAAGTGTTAAGCCACGAAGGAGACGCGGCTGGGCCGCATGCGCCACCAAAGCTGTTTTTGTGGGGCGGGCTTGCGGGCTCCTTTAAACGCCCGCCCCACCTGCATCCTGACCATCTAGTACTCAAAAAGAGAGAGAGAGATGCCCATCTAATTTTCATGGGTACTGGTTGGGATACAACGTGTGTGCATTCATATGAGCGATTGTTCATCTACGTTTTGTACTATGTTTTGAGAAGAAAAAAAACATTTATAGCTGGAATCGGGGCAAATAATGACTTTTGCTTTTACTATCTATGATGTATTAATAGGCGAAACTGAGTGGATTCGTAACATGAGGTCATGCTATGAGGCACGCAAATAGTTTTCGGCACGGGCACAAATGGTCATAGGAGTGTAAGGGTATACTGGTGTTCACTGACCCAATCCAGAGCATGGACCTACTCGGCCCTAAATTTGAGTGACAGTGATGTTGGAATTTTACTTTTTGTTTTCAGTGCCTTTTCATTGTTGTTATGAGCCCGTAGCCCGGGCCTCCAACCTCTTGATGTATGAGTCCCTCCCCTGAATATGTAAACTCTTGTATTCCTTAGGTACACATCCACCCTTGATATGCTGGATGATGATTTGTGTACTAAACATGCACATTGCTCTCGATCAATGAAATCAATGTAGTAGGTGGGTAATCTCTCCTCCCGAATTGTAAGGAAAAAATGGTTCCTTTCATGTTTGTCGATGCAAATTAAATAAGTTCCTCGGTACAGATACTGTATATAATACAAAATATCCGGCGTTCTAGAGATCCGGTCCGGGTTGGCTTTTGTTGTGGCCCTGAGTCTTTTGGACTAGCTGAAAGATATACAACTTGGCATTATGCCAGACAGCCGTACGATTCTGCATTTCCTATAATCTTCCCATGCGATCTCACAATTATTTAACCGCGTTACTTTTGTATCTACGCGTTGGGGCTTGTTGTTTTTGCCCACTCAACTCGCAGGGTAAGATTATCATAAACATATCCGTTGAGCATCCTGATAGCATGCTCGGCTTCCTGCCTCTGAAAATATTCGACTGTCTGCTGACCCGGCCGCCTCGTCCGCAGCGACGTGGACACGACGAATGAGTCCAAATACGTTGAACAGCTCGAGGAGGTCGGATTCAGTGGTGCCCTCGGGTAGATTGGTTACACGGATGGTGGTGGTGTTCTCATCGTTCGTAAGCCTCGTCCCACAGGTCCTGCACTTCATGAGCCTAGCGAGCGCAAGCTACTGGATCGCCGGAACGAAACAAGTCCTTTGTTTCCTGCATGTATGCGAGCAGATAGATTTGTAAGAACACGGCAGGAAAACCCAAGTAGTTTTGGCCGCTGCATCTGCAACAGAAAAGGAGAACCGGAATTTTACGGATTGATGATGACAACCTGAGGCGCTTGCGCTGTCAAGGGAGGATATGGATATATTCTTCCTCGGCCCCGAGCGGCGGCGACTGCGAGCCGGACGCTCGCGCGAGTCACGACACCTTGTAAGACTTTGTTGTTGCAAGTTTGGGGTTGGGTGGCCCGAACCTGCTCGGCCTGGGATGCTTTTAAGGCCGAGGCGATGCAAGGCCGTATCGGACTTGGACGAGATGGAGATCGCGTAATGGGCCGATTCAAGCGGGCCTCTCCCGAGCGTTCCTGAGGCCTTCCGTATTTGGTACTCTACGTTTAAATAGGAGTAATATTGCCATGTTGGCATCTAAGGTCCTATGGTCTAGCGGTTAGGACATTGGACTCTGAATCCAGTAACCCGAGTTCAAATCTCGGTAGGACCTTTTCTTTTTATATCCATTTTCTGTTCTGGAGAAATCATCGCACAAAATAGTTCTGCACTTGTTCCTTTGCCTGCAAATCAACTGAATTTTTTTTTCTGTACAGAATTTGTCCTCAATTTTAGTACATGTTTAGCTCCTGTCAAACATTCAATATAATGTTGCCTTGTGGTGTTCCATGTGAAGTTCCGTGTTCCTCCACATCCGACCAATACAAACGGATATTTCCCTCTAGCAAGCAGATGGTCCCCTACAAACCTTGGCCTACAAATCAACTGAATATTATTTCTGTACAAATTTTTTCCTCAATTAGTACATTATTAGCTCCTGTCAAAAGCTCAAAATAGAATGTTGCTTGATACTGTGGTGTTCGATGATGAAGTTCCGTGTTCCTCAACATCCGACCAATACAAACTGATATTTTCGGCTAGCAAGCAGATGGCCGACTACAAGACGCTGGATATAAATTGCAAGACTACTCATCTCCCATCGCTCCCTCTCATGGTCGCGGCCGTGCTGGACGGTGGAGGCTGGTGCGGCGGCACGGCACGCCGCTCCCGTCTCCTCCCCGGCCTCCCCTAGTGCTCCCATTAGGGTGGTCGTCTGCCCCTCCTGAGACCGGGTCGTCTTCTCCGTTGCCCGCCAATTCAGAGATCCGGTCGTCTCCCTCGTCCGCCACTCCCAAAATCTGGTCTTTTTGCCGTCGTTGAGCGAGTTCTAGTCGTTGTCTGCTGGTGCGCCTGGGTAGAAGCCTGCATCTACGCCGCACGCCTCTCCCCTCACTGTGGTCGCTTCGCGGCCCGGCCACCTTCTCTCCCTGTGGTCGCGTCGACATGAGGGGAGGGGCTCGATCCAGGTGATGGGTAGGTTCTTCTCCGGTGACTTGGTTGGCACGGTGAGGTGCTCGCCTTGGTCGGCCTCAATCGTGGCCTCTGCGCTGGGGCTCCCTGCAATGGCTGTCGTCCCCCTCCCTCTTCTTTGGTTGCAGTGGTTGGACGGCGGCCCGGTCGTGGTCACTTGGGAGTCCGAACGCAATGGTGCCTGTTGCCACACGGGTCAGACACCACAACCGCCCTCCCTCTCTTTCTGGTCGCTGCTGGTTGTGGTGGAGGCACTCTTGCTGCTCTTTCTTGTCGCGTGGTGGCGGCGTGTAGGAGGTTGGTCGTCGGAACAAGGGCCGGGGTGCGATCTCTAGGTCGAAGTTGGATCTGTAGTGGACAGAGTAGTGGGGGCTCTTTGATCCTTGTGTGGGCGGCTGGTCGTGGCTCATCGTTCGCCGATGTTGCGTTTATCAGGTCAGGTCACAGTGCTTTCTCCTAGGTCGTGTGTCCCATGTTCGCAGATCTTGCCGAACTTCATGTTGCTAAGATATATAGGAGTCAAAATAAAGTGCCACATGAACTTGTCGAGCTTGCTATTTGTTCGAGTCATGGTTTCGTGTTTTTTCTCGAGTCATCCAGAGTCCGTCAATGTGTCAAAGAGGAGCTGTACCCCGTTTGGAAAAAAAATGTTTTTTTTTTCATATAAACCGACTTGGGGTGTGTTCGTTGCATGGGGTCTAAACTTTAGATAAGCTATATTAAATAAAGTTTAATTACAAAACTAATTACAGAACTTGGTCTAATTCGCGAGACGAATCTAATGAGGGTAATTAAGTCATGATTAGATGATGGTTACTGTAGCATTACTGTAGTATCACTGTACCGAAACATAGATTAATTAGGCTCGTTAGATTCGTCTCGTAAAGATGTACCTACCTGTAAAAAGGTTTTGTCATTAAACTTTATTTAATACTTTTAAATAATAAGATTCTTTTTGATGTGATGGGTCTAAAGTCTAATGCAACGAAGAGCGCGTTCGGTGCTTTTAGCACTAAATTTTAGAGGGCTCTAAACAAAGAAAATTTAATACTAAATAAAGTTTAATGACAAAACCTTTTTACAGATAGGTACATCTTTACGAGACGAATCTAATGAGCGTAATTAATCTATGTTTTGCTACAGTCATACTACAGTAATGCTACAGTAATCATAATCTAATCATGGCTTAATTACCCTTATTAGATTCGTCTCGCGAATTAGACCAGGGTTCTGTAGTTAGTTTTGTAATTAAACTTTATTTAATATAGCTTATTTAGAATTTAAACCCGTCTAAAATTTAGAATCCAAACACGCCCGAAGCCACGATGCGTGTATTTGTAACCATCTGACTCACGGGTACCAACTTGACGTCACGATAGCTCTATTGTTTTATTGCTGCGTGTTGTGATTGGGATGGCTCTGCAGGCTGCACTCTCTGTTCGTGGTCCATCCGTCGTTTCACGTGGCCGGTTTGGTGGAAGTTCAAATCATAAAACGGGCAGGTGCAAAGTATGTCGATGGCTGGGCCAAAAGTTTTCCGGCCCATGTTAACGTCCAGCCCATCACGACGGGGTCGGCAAAAATATCTCGCTGGTGCCGCGCCGACTCACGGAACTCCCGGTCCATCACGCAACCACCAACCCCCCTCGAAAATATCTCCGCCTCGAGAACCCTCCCGTCCGGCGCGGCGGGCCCCACAGGCGCCGGATCCTTATCCTCCGCAGCGCTCGTCCGATCCGATCAGGACGGCGCGCGTCGCGCCGCGGCCCCTATAAATTCGCGGGGTAGGGCGGCCCATTCTTCCTCGTGCTCTCATAGAGGTGGGTTGGCTCTCCTCCCCCTCTTTCAGGTTCTCTCGGTTCGGGTTCGAGTTCGTTTTTAGGGTTTAGTGGAAGGTATGGCGGCTGAAGTGGAGTACCGTTGCTTCGTCGGCGGCCTTGCCTGGGCCACCGATGACCGCTCCCTCGAGCAGGCCTTCTCCCAGTACGGCGAGGTCGTGGACTCCAAGGTTCGTTCCGTTGCCCTTCCAAACTTTCGTTTCTGAGGTTTTTGTTGCTGGTTTGTGATGAGGAAGGCTAGATCTGTGCTTGTGGGTTGTGGATCTGCTGTGTTTCTGTTCGGATCTGACTTTGCTTGATGGATTCCGTGAGCTAAATCGTTGTTTCTATGTGTCCGCAGATCATCAACGACAGGGAGACTGGCCGGTCCCGCGGGTTCGGCTTCGTCACCTTCTCCACCGAGCAGGCCATGAACGACGCCATCGAGAACATGAACGGCAAGGAGCTCGACGGCCGCAACATCACCGTCAACCAGGCCCAGTCCCGCGGCGGAGGCGGCGGCGGCGGCGGCTATGGTGGACGCCGTGAGGGCGGCGGCGGCTACGGTGGAGGCGGCGGCGGCGGCTACGGCGGGCGCCGCGAGGGAGGCTACGGTGGCGGCGGCGGCTACGGCGGCAGCGGCGGCGGCGGCTACGGTGGTGGCAACCGCGGCTACGGCGGCAGCGGCGGCGGCGGCTACGGCGGCAGCCGCGGTGACTCCGGCGGGAACTGGAGGAACTGATGGGTGGGGCCCCCTGCGGCCTAGTTATCCTAGTTATCTATCACCAAATCGTGTCACTTTGGATCCATGTTACTGTTGAGTGTCCCGTGTTACCGTTCGATTAGGTTATCCCCCATGATCATGTTACCGTCCGCTTTGGTTCCGCTATGAAATGAGAAGAAAAAGAGCAAGGTTTTTGTTCGCAGATCGTTCTTGTCCATCATCTGTTCCATTATTATGTGATGTGCTTCTCTACGATCCTAAACCCTGGACTTCCATTATTATGTGGTGTGCTTCTCCACGGTTCTAAATCCTGGATCTGGAAATTCACGAATTGTCTGTCGATTTAATGTCAGGAACTGTAGGACGACCTGATCTGGAAAAATTCACGAGTTGTCTATCGCACCTCATGGCTGATTCTCGGTATGTCCTAAAAATCTGAGTCCGACGAAGACTTGAATTGCAGTGGCCTGATCTCGTCAAAAAATATATATATAAAAAAAATTTCAGTGGCCTGATCTGGAATTTTTGACGAATTGGCTATTATCGCATCTCATGGTGGTATCCTAAAATTCGTAGGACCACCTGATCTGGAAATTGAGTATCGCATCTCATTGCTGAGACTAGGATATCCTAAAAATCTGAGTAGATTTTTGGAAATCGTAAAGTGGCCCGGCTTCATTGTATTGGAGATTGCGTTCATGCTTGAGATTTCTGCGCCCACCTTTGGCGCTTTGTTAAACCCTGAACAACCCGATCTCGAGAAAGCAATCTGGCTAAAGATATTTTTAGGTGCCTTGCGGAGAGCATCTTTTGGGAAGAATATTCTTTGCTTGTTGCAAATAGGCTTTGGCCTGCCGTTCCAAACAGTACACAGTACTGGGGTTACTACAAAAATTGAGCGACGGCAGGCCCAGAGTTGATCAAACAAAATACGCTGATAGAAACAGTATCATTTTTTCATTCTGATGGTCGTCGTGCTAAACAGCAGAACAGTGACAAATTTAGGCGTCAGTACACAGCTGAGCTGAGGTCTCGCATTCTGATAATCCCACACAGCATGATACTACTAGCAACAGCCAGCAGTCCAGAGTCACCGAGTACTCGCACTGAGCCACTACAAAATTGAGCGACGGCATGCCCACTTGCCCAGAGTCGACCGAAACACTGAGAAACAAATGTCATTTTTCATTCTGATGGTCGTGCTAAAAGGCACAACGATAACGACAAACTAGGCGTCAGCACACTGCTGATGTTTCGCATTCTGATGATCCTACACGGCATGATAACTAGCAACAGGTAGCACCAGTTCAGTCTAGGACATAGATCCGAGAAGCGATGTCCTGGACCAGCCAGTCGAAGCCCTCGAGGAGGCCCTCGCCAGTGTAGGCGCTGCAGCCCACGATTCGCCAGTGCCTGCTTCCGTCCATCGCTTGCAAATCCAGGACCTGAAATGCAGACGAGGAGGTGGTCAGCTAACATTCGCCGTGAGCAAACCTTGCAAGATAACAGCAAATGGAGGGAGAAGTGCACATTCTGCATACGCAACACAAGCCGAAACAGATATACAGAGGATGCTACTACAGATCACATCATCTTCTTGTCACGCACAAGCGAATGGTTTTATAGCAATAGACTAGAAATGTTAGGTCTGATTTGCTGAATATAGCAGTGTATAATGAGCCGTAAAATAAACCAGAACGTGCTGATTTATAACAACACAGAGAAGCATGCAGCAGCAAGAGTAAACGGCGCATTGGATATGTTGCAAATCCATGGATCAAGTTGATGAAGCCACAGAAGTGAATTCTTCTCTTATTCCTAGTGTCACAAGTCACTAATAACCATGATAAGACCTTCTCCCCAATGGTGATGGATATTACATGACTTTTGTTTTTTTTTTTGGACCTGAGGATATTACATGACTTGGAAGCTACACTAACCAAAACACAGAACAAAGCTTATGATTGCTTAGCTGGGGGCCGCTTCACAAGCCTTACCAAAGAACTTATTTCCACTGAGACGTTGCCCAGTGATAACAATCTTCCTTTCCATCACACAACGGTCGCTTTCTCCTACACTAATCTGCCCATGGAATCTGCTTTTCATATAAGCTCTTTAATAGTATCTGAAAACTACATGGCAACTGAATGTAGTTTTACAGATTCCTACTTTTCAGGGAGAACGAAATGCAGAATATATCATAAACGGATGGATACAATTACTTCCAGCACACATCAAAATTGGACTGATCAGAACATCCATATTCGAGAGCATAACTGATGAAAACGACATTCAGTTGGTATAGCATTTTGGGTCAATAACAGAAAACTAGAATCTTATAAAAAATGAGCGCACAGAAAGTGGAATGTATGCCAAGATTGACTCAATAGCCAGTAAGTGGCCATAGAAGATCAAATGTATCGAACTATAAGGGATACTATACCTGGCTTAATATCCATCTGATGTCTACCTATCTATAGCCTGGGTCCAAGAATAGAATAACAGAAAGCCAAATAAATTGAAGTCTCATAGATGAAGGACCGATATTTGCTTACCTTAGCGATTTCAGCAGGTTTTAGAGCTCCTTGTATGTCTTGTTTATTTGCAAAAACCAATAATGAGGCTCCTGCTAATCTCTGTTAAAATGAAAAATTTAAAGGGTCATTCATTAAGATAAAATTTTAATGACATAGATACTGAATATTCAATACTGCCTAACACATGGCAAAGCTCTGTTGTGTGGAATGACCCTCCAAGTTTAAACTGTTATTTCAGCACCATTCATACCAAAGCAAGTCAGGGATACAAGCTCAATAACACTTACTACACATGAAGGCTTTGAATTTTATGCTCAGTTCACTAACAAACGCATCTTTATAAAACTATATCAAACGCTTTGATATGTCTTGATAAAACAATTCAATTTGAGCAAAACATAATTTTCAGAAAATAGCCATGGAAGGACAGCACTGTTTCTATGCAGCAAATTTATAGAACCAGAACTAGTTGCAAACACTCAAGAATAAACATAATCATTTATCACCATTTTAGGGACAGTACAAGTATACCTCTTCTTTCAAGAGATTGTGGAGTTCAGCACGGCAATCATCAAGTCTCCGTATGTCTGAGCTATCAACCACCCAAACTAGCCCATCAGTCTGCTCAAAGTAATTCCTCCAATAAGACCTGATCGTCTTCTGTCCTCCAACGTCCCATATGTTCAAAGAGTATCTGTGACAATTACCGAGATGAAATAATTAATTAAGGCCATCAGCAGTTACATTTCAAGAAAATGATTTATATCATAATGATGTGCCTTTTTTTGGGCAAATGGCAACACAGGGCTGCCTTGCTCACAATTAATTAATGCCAAGCAGGCAAACTTGAATTATCAACTCACTTCTTTGCTGCCAAAATCATAAGGGAAATACTAAAACTTTTTTGTATTACTGAAAACTGTACAGAAGCATTGATGAACTCTGTTATTAACTTCTTCAATAAAACCTTTTAGTGCTGCCAAGCAGCCTAATCACAGACACCAGTTAGCCAGTCAGCAGCAATCAAAATAAATGATACGGAGGAAATCATGTTGGGTGGGCAATCGTTGAATTGTATCAGATGAAAATGTCAGATGCTTCTCAGTTCCAACAGTCAACTGATGGAGCTAAACTACGTCAACTGATCCAATTTATCACCTAAGGCATTTCCATTTAGTATTCTGGACTAAGATAACCCATCATTCTAAAGCAAGCAGAACATTTTGTCATCATACTTATACATAGGAGTTAGACAGGACTCAAGAAGGGGAAGAGAAAGAGGCACATACTTGTGGTACTTGATGGTCTTGATGTTGAAGCCGAGGGTGGGGCTGATTACGCTCGTGTCCTCCCCGTTGATCTTAAGCACGATGGTTGTCTTCCCTGAATTATCCAGCCCCCTGAGACAAACACACAGAGCATTGCATCGCATCAGCCACCAAGAACAAATGAACCAAGGAAAAGTAAAAAAAATCATGAACCAGAGGCGCGGGCACCAGATTGAAACGAAACCAAGAACAGAGAAGAAACTAATGCGCATCAAATTGAACAGAAATGGAGGGTTGGGGGCAGGGAACCTACACCATGAGGATGCGCATCTCCTTCTCCTTGCGCTTGATCTTCCTGATGATGCTGAGTAACCCCATGGTCTTGGAGCCCGCCGGAGAGAGGAGCCTCGCGAGGAACGGAGGATCACGAAACGCCGGTCAGGAACAACGTAGGGTCGTCGGTAGCTACCTGTCTGCGACACGACCTGGGAGCGCAGAGATGCAGGCTGCTGGAGAGCTGAGGGCAAGGGAAAGTGCGGTAGGGTCACGTCCCCGCCCACCCCTGGCTCTGTGAGGCAGCTAAAACGGACAGATGATGAGGTATATATATATCTCAGAATGATAAAAGAAGAAAGCAGGTAGATAGTAACAACCTTGCTAAATATGCAGATTGACAGAATTGAAATGAGTTCACAGTTTTCAATTTTACAAAACACTAGGTTTAAATCTTCACACTCCTAATGAAGGTACAGTGGTGTAGTTTGCAATACAGATGTGGTTAACTATCATGTAGCAGGGATTGAGAACAACATCCAATGTTAAAAAGGAGGGTGCACGCTAAAAGTCGCAAGTCTGCAAAGAATGGAATCTAACCATCTCTACATTCACGATTCATCTACTGTGGCCAACTACCAATGAGGCTATGACTAACATCAATTTACAGCAGAGGCGGACCGGGCAATATGGCGAGGTAGGGCCGCTGCCCTACCTAACGGCAGCAGAGAAGAGAGAACCCCTGCTCTCCTCCGAGAGATGAAATTCCCATCCCAATCCCATATATCATCCCCGATTGGGATGAAATCTTCGGGATCGACCCATCACCACTACGAGGTCAACTAAAGAAGGAAGGGGGAGGAGTTTCAAGAGGACGGGAAAGGAGATCTCGGTTCTCACCTGGGGTGTGGAGTTGTCGCCGCCGGCGTTGACGACCCCTCGAGCAGGAGCGGGGAGGGAGAAAGAACGATACGGATAAAGGCTCGCAGCTTTTCGTCACTTTTGTTAGTTAGCTTTTGTGAGATCTAAAAACCAGATGTTGTCAAAAGTCAAAAGTCAGAAGCATCTCAGGATGTGCTTCTGGCTTCTCAAGTTTCAGAAACATCCGACTTTTGAATCTTCCAAAAGCCAACAGACAAAAGTGCCAAAAAGCTAAAACAAACAGGGCATAGGCTATCTCCAACGGAAGGAGACACCCAAACCGCTCAATTGGTCTCCTAGCCTTGAAAAGTCGAAACCCAAAAATTCCAATCTCCAACGGAGACCCCTTTCTCCGCCTCACCCTCGCCCGGCCGCCGCAGCCGCAGCGTCGTGTGCCGCGGGGCGCCGTCGCTGCCTCACTCCAGTTGGCGGCGAAGAAGAAGAGAAGGGGGAGGGGGCGCGAGCTCGCCGGGAAGAGCTCCGCGGCGTCCTCCAATGCTTCACCCCGATCCAAATCAAATCAAACCAAATCGAATTTGAACGGCACAGCACGAGGAATTATACCTCCCCGATCGAACCGAGAAAGCAACTGAAATCAAGAACACGAGCAGCGAACAAATTGAAGGAGCGGGGGCGACGGGAATGGATGGAATTGCGGGAGCCGGAGGCGGATTCGATCGCTTGCCAGATGGAGAAGCCAAGTTGCTCGTCAGCCGTCACGGGGAGCAGAGCAGAGCAGATGCGCATCCCCAGTCACGGACGCCTCTTGTGCACGCCGCCATGCGAGAGAAATTCCTCAGACCAGCCCGCTTAAATCGAGAGAAAATCGAGCAAATTGAGAGAAAACCATGCAAATCGAGCCATCTGCAGCAGTCTACCAAACGCGCAGCGCCTGCCGGCAGCCCACGCCTCGCGCTCCGGAGGTCGAGCACGGCGCCGCCCTCCCAGCCCCGCGCCACGAGGCCGCGGACGTGGTAGAACCTGCGTTGAAGCCCGCCTGCCCGCACCTGCTTTGGATCCCGCCCGCCTCTGCCAGCGGCGCGTTCGCCCGCCGCCTTCACGCCGGAGGAGGGCGAGGCGGCGGCGGCGGTGGAGGAGGAGGGGCGGGACTGGAGGAGGAGAGGAGGCGGAGCGAACAGAAAAGAAAGGAATAACCCCCAACTTATTGCTGTGAGACTACTTAACCCCCTGATCTTTGAAACCGGATATTTAACCCCCTCACCTTACCAAAACCATTTAATTTACCCCCTGTGGTGGTTTTCGCAGCGGTTTTGCCACGCTGGACGCTGAGTTGGAGCTGACAGGCCGGTCTGACGAGCGGGACCCATGTGTAAGTGGAACGACCGAAGCAGAGGCCGAAATAAACAGAGGCGAACCGTCCCGTGCTCTGCTGCGTCGCCAGTTCTTTCCCTTTCGCCCCCGCCGCTCTCTGAACGCAACTGGCGATGCGGACGGCGAAGTGCTGAAGGCGGCAAGATCCATGTGACCTTGTGGTCTGCGAGTTGCAGGTAATCCCGTAAAACTGCATTCCCTTGATTCGCCCCCTCACTCCCCTTTCTAATGTTTGATTTCAGATAAGAAAAAGGGCTCGGGTGGTAGGGGTTTTTGATGGGTTTTGTATTTCGATGGATTAGATCATCAATTGATCTGCGAATTAGTTGGAAAAGCAATTAGTTTCCTACCGATTTGACCCAGAGCACATGATACGGTTCAGATTCTAGGGTTAGGAGGTAAAAAGGGCATGGTTTTTTTTCGCATATGAAAAGCTAGGATTTTTTTCATGTTTGCGTGGAGATTAATGCATGTTGTTTCGCATATATGTCAGGCATGGATCCTTGCGATATGCTTTCAGTCAAATTTCACTATGGAGGTGTGTTCTTGACAGTTGGTGGGCAATTTCAATATTTTGGAGGCAGTACAGGAATGTCTTACATAGAGATGGATAAAATCTCTTTACCTGAGGTACATGGGCATCTCCGTGATCATATGCCAGATTTTAATGTGGTGCAGCTACACTGGCTTCCTCCAGGAGAGGAGTTGGGGAAAGGGCTCAGATTGTTGTTTTCTGACAATGTTTGCATTGAGATGGCTCGGCACATTACTGATGCCAGTGTGGCTGAAATATATGTCGAGGAGGTGGCTGTGGACAACTTGCAGAAGGAAGATAGTGACTGGGAGCTCGAGCTGAGTGAGGAGCATCATGAAGCAGATGATGAAGCAGAGGAGATGGATGTTGAAGTTCCTTGCTCAATGCCTGCTGATGTTGTTTCAACCCCAAAGGCAGATCATGATACAAAAGATGGTGACAAATCTGAGAGTTCAGATGATGAGTATCAACCCAAGGATCTCAACAGCTCCGGCGATGATGAAGAAACAGAGCAGCTGCGGCAGTTTGCAAAGGAAATCAAAAGCAATACCAGAGCAAAGAAAACAGGGCAGAGTATGAGTCAATCCTTGATCATTGCTGATGCAACAGTACCTGAGATGAACAACTTGGAAGATGCTGATAGTCCATACTTCAACTCAAGTGATGACTACTCCTATGAGGAATGTAGTGAAGGGGAAACAACGAGGTGGAAAACCACTGAGAACAGATTTGACAGCGCTGCACCAATCCCTATTTTTTCCCTTGGGATGGCTTTCAGGTCTAGCAAACAATTCAAGAAAGCACTAATTAATTATGGGCTGACCAAACACAAACACCTCTTGTTTCCTACGGATGAGAAGGATAAAGTGAGGTCAGTGTGTTCTTGGAAGGGATGTAAGTGGCTCATATATGCATCAAAAACAAGCAGATCTGAATGGTTCAAAGTAGTAACCTTTGTTGATGAGCACTCTTGCCCACCAATTAGGAATAATAAGCTTATGACCTCAAGAAGGATTGCTGAAAGATATTGGGATCAAATCAGGGATAACCCCACATGGAAAGTGGACCTGATCAAGAAGGCAGTTCTAAAGGACTATTTGTGTGATGTATCTCTGTCCAAGTGCAAGAGAGCCAAAGCTTTAGTTCTCCAACATGCTTTGGATGCTACAAGAGGAGAGTACTCTCGAGTATATGACTATCAACTAGAGTTATTGAGGAGCAATCCAGGGAGTACAGTGGTGGTGACACTCAATCCTGACATAATCCAGAAGCAAGTATTTCAGAGGTTCTATGTATGTTTTGATGCATGTAAAAAAGGGTTCCTTGCTGGTTGTAGGAGAGTCATTGGCCTAGATGGATGCTTTTTCAAAGGTGCCAGCAATGGTGAGTTGCTTTGTGCTATTGGAAGGGATGCCAACAACCAGATGTACCCTATTGCGTGGGCATCAGTTGAGAAGGAAACATATGATTCCTGGTATTGGTTTCTTGGCTTGCTACAGAAGGACCTCAGAATCAGTGATGAAGGTGAAGGATGGGTACTCATTTCAGATCAGCAAAAGGGATTGTTGAAGTCAGTAGCTGAACTTGTGCCTAGAGCAGAGCATAGGATGTGTGCAAGGCACATTTATGCAAACTGGAGAAAGAAGCACAGTGGACACAAATTGCAAAGAAAATTCTGGAAATGTGCTAAGTCATCATGCAGAATTCTTTTCAATTATAACAAAGCAAAATTGGCTCAAGTAACTCCTCAAGGGGCGAAGGACATGGTAAACACTCCACCTGAACACTGGAGTAGAGCATATTTCAAGCTGGGTTCTAATTGTGATTCTGTGGATAACAACATGTGTGAGAGTTTCAATAACTCAATTATGGATTCCAGATTCTTACCAGTCATCTCCATGAATGAGATAATTAGATGCAAGGTCATGGTGAGGATCCAAGAAAACAGGGCCAAGGCTGAGAAATGGCAAGGAAAAATTTGTCCAAATATATTCAAGAAACTGAAGTTGAACATTGAGAGATCTGGCAATTGTCATGTCCTATGGAATGGAGACCAAGGATTTGAGGTGAAGGAGAAAGACAAGAGAAGGTTCACTGTCAATCTCGAGCAGAAAACTTGCAGCTGTAGGTACTGGCAACTCGCAGGCCTTCCATGTTGCCATGCAATCAGTGCTATATACATGGCCTCCAAGAACATGGATGAGTACATTGCTTCATGTTACTCAATCACTGATTATAGAAAGACCTATCAGTTTTGCTTGCAACCAGTGGAAGGGCAGGACAGTTGGCCAATTTCTGACATGCCAAGGCCATATCCTCCAGCTTTTGTTAAGATGCCTGGCAGGCCCAAGACTCAACGAACTAGGGAACCTCAAGAGAAACCTAAGGGCACAAAGGCTAGCAGGGTGGGCATCAAAATGAAATGCAGGATCTGCCACTCCACTAAGCATAACATGAGAACTTGCAGTCAAAATCCAGAAGCTGGCTCAAAGAAAAATGCACACATCAAAAGAGATGCTAGTAGGAAGAGAAAAGAATCAGAGGCTGCTACATCTGAAGCTGGCCCGAGTGTAAATATGTTTACTTCTTTCACTTCTTGTAAACTTCTGTCTTCTATAAATTGTAACCAAATCTGCTTGTAGGTGCCAAGAATTGCTACACCAAGGGCGCCCAGGGCTGCACCAACTGCTGCTCCACCAAGGGCACAAAGGGCTGCACAACCAGCTGCTGCAAGAAGGGCGCCAAGGGCTGCATCAACAACTGCACCAACTCAGCAGGGACCTAGTGCGACAGTTCCCAACCAACAGGCCAGGACAAACACTGGAAGGCGCCATACCTCCAGGGCTGCTTACTTGCTCTTTGGTGACAACTACTGAATGACGAATGTCTTTTGTGAGGTGGTGGTACATTTTGTATGTAATAGGTCCTTGGATTTTCTTTTGTCATGATGGTGAGATACGGTCACACTGGAAGTTCAACTTGCTTTGGTCTGGAAGTCAACTTGCTTTTGTATGTAATAGATAGTCACATATATATGGTGATAGATGGTGAAACTGAATGCTAAGCATTTCGATGTAAGGTTAAGGCCTGCTAATACTATTGGTGTTATCAACCTGCTTTCACTTCTGTGCACTTGTTTCACGTATCAGCAAGTTAAAATTTTTATTGCAGCAGATAGTCGAGTCATACAATTTTTTCACCCAGCCTGCTACTTACATATGACCTGAACATGCCAAGAACTAACACAACTAGTCAAGGCAGCTCCTACTCGATGCTGAGACACAACAACAACAGCTCTTGCTGCTCTCCTTTAATTTATTCCCGTCCAGGCGCGCGCCAAGGCCCTGCATTGAGCGGGAATAAGCCATCTCTTCCCGCCATTCTTTCCCCCAATGATGGCCACTCCAGCTCAGCGTCCAGCATGGCAAAACCATCTGGGAAAACCACCACAGAGGGTAAATTAAACGGTTTTGGTAAGGTGAGGGGGGTAAATATCCGGTTTCAAAGGTCAGGGGGTTAAGTAGTCTCATAGCAATAGGTTGGGGGTTATGTAGACTTATTCCGAAAAGAAAAGAAACGATTCGCTGTTGGGGTCGCGCGACGAAGTACCGCAATTGTTGGGGGCGAGGCGGCCAGTTCCAAAAATGGATAGACTGATTGGGTCATCTGTTGGAGATATTTTTTTTTTGTATGTTTTACACTCATTTTCTATATAAGTTCGAAAATGGACTATCCGTTGGAGATAGTCTTACAGATATCAGAAATTTCACTAAGGCCTTTAGACAGATAAAAGAGGACATAGAAGAAACTTTAAATTACAAATAGGTCCTCCAACGGAGAAAGCTGCAGATTTCCAATACCAATAGCACACAGACAACTCCATCGCCGGGAGAGGAGAGACAGCTGAAGACTACGCCAAGCACTCAAACGAAGCACCTCCAATCTTGCTGCGACTTGCTGGTGAGAACAACCTGAAGCTGCCGAATCACTACGGGGAAAAAGGAAAGGGACTTACAACACAAAATGACACGCCTGCGGTCCACCTAGTAGCCGCCACAGAGGCTATTTCAGAGGTAGAAGAAGTCAGCCGTCGTAAAATCTTGATGAAGCAACACCGAGCACCACCATAAAAAGCCAGCCCAGCCAAGAAAGAGGATCAGCAACAAGAGACGATCAACCCAAGCTAGGAACCTCCAGTGCTCGTTCAATGGCATCGACAAATAGCTCCGGCCACTAACCACCCTCCAATGAATCGAGTACAAAGCAAAAAAGTAGAAGGGAAGGATGATACACCCACCGGGGAGAAAACCGACAGATACAAAAGTCATCACGGCAACACACATACGGGACAATATCACAAAAGAACACAAGGAGCCAACGCCGATATATAACAGATAGATAAATCACACGTCGGAGCAGCGGCGATGTATGGCGAGCCGATGCGGGAGCTCCAACTACTACTGAAGCAAAGACAGAAATCAGAACCTACACTAGTTGTACAAGGCTGGGACCCCCCTCCCGCTCCATGCCGGGCAATACCGGAGAAGAGATAGGGGAGGGGTGGGGGTCAAATTTGGAAGAAGGAGTAAATTTTGTCGGTCTAAAATAAGCGTATTTCGTTGAACGTCTTACATGTGCATAGTTAGGTAGTTATGGTGCGGTCGTCGAACAAGACACGACGAGACATGCTGCGATGAGCGACGAACATGGAGCAAGATGGCAGTGGTGGCTGCAGCATAGGCACGTCTAGTATTTAGATGTTTGTCTCTACCCTTTCAATCATACTTGTAACATTTGGCAAAATTCTTCAAACATGTTTTTCTACACACTTTTAAACTTTATCTAATACATTTCCATTATCACCTCTTTTACGTTCAACTAAATATTCTCAAATGTTATAGCTTAGAGTAAGATACTATTCTTATAAAATACTATACTTTATGGATGACTCTAGATATTTATGAATTGATTTTTTTTCTATATAACAATAATATGAGGTGACAAACGAGGATTTTGAGATATTACTTTGTAAAAAAGCTACAATACTTTTACATTTTATTTGTTCTCTCTTTTTACTCGAACCAAACTCTCCAACAAAAATTGCATAGGCAACAAAGTGATTTATTTTTAGGAAGTATGAATGGTGCAGATTTTAACTCTTGTATTTTTTCAGAACCGTATGGTATAACGATGAGTTACCTTGTATTTTTTCTTTTGTTAAACTGATTACACGCAACTCCCCCGAGTGTTACAAAGAAAAAACAAACAAAAATATTTCACTAAATAAATATCATATTTAGGATAACTTATGTATTTATAAATAAATTATAAATGTAATTTTTGTACTGATTAGATCCGCCCTACCTTGAAGAATTAGATCTACCACTGATTTATAGCAAAAGCAACAGATAGGCATGTTTAACCCTGACAACTCATAAATCGAAATGATCATTGCATCGCTTGATTCTTGCATAATAAGAGAGGGAATGGGAGCTGGCACTGAGATGGCACCGTGTACGGCTGGATCAGCAGGAGGCCGTCGGCAACGCGGATTTGAGCTGCAGTCGGGTGAAGGGCCGCGGCGCAGGACGGGCCCTTCTTATGGAGAGCCGGAGGACAGGAGGGGGACGAAATTCGCAGTGGGCGTAGAAAACCTAGCCGCTTCCCCTCATCCCTCACAGGGCAGTGATGGGGGAGGGAGGAGCACGACTGCACGAGGAAGAAGAGCAGAGAGGTGGCCGATGAAGTGGGCTAAATGGGCTGAGTAGGCTAGAGAACAGCTAGATGGGCCAATGAATAGCAACCCACATCAGGAGGAGAGCAATACGAAGCTGGTAAACGTCTGGGCTGTGGTTGGAACCTAATAAATACACAAGAATGGCCAACGGACCTAAAAAAAAAAGAGATCATGCCACACAATCGAAGCTCCAATATAATGATCATGTATCTGTATTAAGTTAACCCTCATCAAATTCTAATTACAAGAGTGTCATTTACATAGCAACTAGAAAGATAGTCACTAAACTTGGTTTTCTTGTTGTGGTATTGGTCAGCCGCTGATTATATTTCACAAAGATTATAATAGCACGTACATTAGTAAAAACTCGCAAACCAAGTCTTGTATTGCAGTTTATATAGCAGATAGACATTTTCATATAAAAAGCAAATCAGCAAGCAGTCATATCTTCTTCTTACATTCGCTCTCTCGTTTTCTCAAAAAAGCTACTGCGCGCGGGAACAGCAATGTAAACTCCTTAGCCTCCACCATACGTAGCCTAACTTTATTTGTTTAACGATTCCCCGCAAATCAGGCGATAATGCTTGTTTATTGCCCGCCCGAGAACAGGAAAATTACAAAAAAATTTCATCTCTTTTGCAATTTTGGGCACATGTATGCGGCCGACCAGTAGTTGTCACGGCTGTATATGTTATATAAACAAAATAAAAAAGATGAGTACAACGATCCGTTGATATCAATCAGTCGAACATACACAAAAAGATGTCACCATAAGCTGAGCTCACGCAAGCTGCGAGGTAGTCGTCGTGTAATTGCAAGCACGGCATGTGGCCGATTGAATTATTTTCAAATATTTTAAGTTTGTCCCGAAGATGATTGGCTCTAGGCTTGCGGCTCCACCCGTCGACCAATCCTAGCTCAAAATCCACTTGATCTCATTCGCTGGCTTAAGCGAACAGACAAAGAATCATGGGTGCCATCAGCTCTGGCTCGCGAGTTGATTTGCTATGATACAATGAAAATAACGTCTTTGCCTGCATTAATTTTAGTGACCTCCATCATCAGGATACTGCACGAGCAATTGTGGCACAATAAGTAAGGGGCAGGTCAGGATTGAGCAATCGACAAGAAGGTGGTCACATGATCAAATTCTGTACAAAGCACAACATATAAGCTATAGAATATACCTAATTTTTAAATGTACGATTCGGTTTTCTTATGATGTTGCTACTTTGAGACAAACTGAGCCCCGTATAGAGTAGGCTTAGTGACAACAACAATAACAGATGTGTAAGGGAAAATAAATGGATCATTAAATTAAATAATAAAACTGTCACTAGCTAAATCTAGAGCCCTATAATTTCTTAGTTAAGAAATTATGAATTTGTGCGCAAATTATGCCGCAGCATCATGGAGGGCAAGCAAAGAACCATGAGAGAAAAAAATAAGTCAACTGATGTTTTTTTTTAGAATCAAGAGCTAAGTTTTAAACAATAGTACTTTTAACTCATTGCTTATTTTGATTGGATGTTTTTATACATATATTTCTTGTGCATAACGCATGTGCATATCTCTCTTCTTATGATGTTGCTACTTTGAGACAAACTGATCCTCGTATAGAGTAGACTTAGTGACAACAACAATAACAGATGTGTAAGGGAAAATAAATGGATCATTAAATTAAATAATAAAACTGTCACCAGCTAAATCTAGAGCCCTGTAATTTCTTAGTTAAGAAATTAGGAATTTGTGCGCAAATTATGCCGCAGCATCATGAAGGGCAAGCAAAGAACCATGAGAGAAAAAAATAAGTCAACTGATGTTTTTTTTTTTGAGAATCAAGAGCTACTCTTCATTAATCATAGGGATTACAATCATACTGCAAACATTGCAACAAGAAAGGGGGAGGATTGTTCCATGAAAACAAAGCCCTATGACGCGATGCATGCTGAGCGCATAAGTGTGCAGCACAGTTTGCATTGCGCTTTACAAATTCTATTGAGAAAGAAGAGAAGTTAACACAAAGATCTTGAATATCCGCAAGGATAGTAGCAATTTCCGAGCGGTCATGGTCTCTGGCTTTCCACAAATCGACTAATGCTTTGGAATTAGTCTCCAGAACAACACTGACACCTTCTTCTCCTGCCAGTAACTTCAGGCCCGACCTGCATGCTTCAGCTTCTGCAATGAGTACAGAGTGAACTGAGGGTAACCAATCTGCAGATCCCTTTAGAAAAGTCCCACTTGCATTCCGAAGTACAGCACCCACGGCTCCAAAATGTTCTCCTGGGTTGAACGCAGCATCAGTGTTAAGTTTCAGTGTGCCCGCTGTAAGTGCGTTCCAGATGCCCTGGCTCTGTTGATGTTGTTGAATTTAAACTCCAAAACACGATTCTGACCATCAAACTATACAGCTTTATGTTGGGTGTTAATTCTAGGAAAGGAATTATTCTGATGTTGAATAATGATGTAGGTGTTCGCATGGTCAATAATGAAATTTGAAAAATTTCAAGTAGTATGTAGCAAGAAAGTGTTCAAGCATAATCGACGACACACATCAAAACAGGCAGAACAAACATGTTGGCATCTGAACTTTAATATTCTATTGGTCACTTAGCAATCCCAAAAGTATACCCTACGTTCGTTTTCAGGCTTCAGGTGTATTTCTTTTGCTGTGAAAGGAAGTGAACTCCTACCGTCGCCACTAGCTATCTGACTGTAAAGTAGCATAATAAATTGAAATCAGTCCTAGCAGGTGCCGCGTATAGTTTTCAGCCAGATCTCGTACTTAAAATGATGGCTCAAAA
Organism: Eragrostis curvula; assembly: GCA_007726485.1. NCBI lineage: Eukaryota > Viridiplantae > Streptophyta > Magnoliopsida > Poales > Poaceae > Eragrostis > Eragrostis curvula. Next base: position 15,615,034 of record CM017443.1, read on the forward strand.
GATCTCCCTGAGATTTTGACATGGTGACAATAGCCCCAGCTCCCAAAAGAGGGGAAAAAAAGTGAAAGGGCACACTGAGTGTGTTTAGAACAAGGACGTATATAGTTGACCAGCCGTATCCCCCTGGAGGTCTTATTACTGGTCGGCCGCAATTTGCACAGCGTGCTGCATGACACAAGCAAACAGCACGTGATTTTGCCACCTGGTAACCTGCGTCGATCGACGGCCTTCATGCATGCGTAGTTAAAGAATTGCTACCAGAAGTAAATTAAGGTATCCGCACGCACCTACCTAGTGCCTGGACCATTGGAGGCACTATACATATATTCTAGCCATGCTAGCTGCTAACGTTTGGGGAGTTTAATTTGATCTATTTGTTGACCAAACGGCAGTCTCTTTCCGTGGAAAGATAGATTTCTGAAAGGCCTTGACCCAATAATAGAGGTCTTGATATGCGTTACTTTTCATTTATGGTTATGCCGTAAATTATATAAAAGTAAAATAGTCCGTAGTGCAGAAAGCAGCATTTTTTTTTTTACCTGTCTCCACTTTTCCAGATCAGCTTAATGTTTGGGTGGACCCTGTTGGTGTTGAATTCAGTAGTCCCTTCATTTAAGATAACGTAGTACTTCATTCCTATACATACCATGCTACACTCCCTCTCCAATCGGAAAATCTTGACATTTCTGACAGATTATGTGAACTTAAAAAAAAAAAACTACGGAGCCCTGTCTGAACGTAATCATTTTAAGTAATAAGATCATTAATTGATATATTGAGACAACCCTCTCCAAATGCGTGATAGTATCAAGTTGTATTTGTTATGAGCTTACAAAAAAATAATTACTGTTGTGCTGTGTGTATGAGAGTGGACCCATAGTATTGGATTTCGTGTCAAATTATAATCCTTTCATTTCAATTTATGTGTTTTTTAGAACAAGTCACATCAACTTGTCGAACGCTCCCTACGTATCCTTCTCGCCATTGAACAACTACCTGCGTCCTTTCTTGCCATCAGTTAACAATCACAACCTTATCTGCCACAACAATTCCCCACGTATCCTTCTTGACATCGATAGCTTCCTCCTACTGAGGTCGCTCCTTGCCGCCACTGTACCCTCGCCGGCATGAGCCATGCCCTAGGATCCAAGGATTTGATTGAAGCATGCCTTCATAGGGCTGCCTCGACGGGGGTGCGAACTTGGAGATGAGCTCGTCCATGTTGTGTGTGTGTGCTTTTGGGGGGGGGGGGGGGGGGGCACGCGTTCCATGGAGACTCATCCCCAAATAGATTGAAGAGGAGGGCAAGGTACCAAGGAACACTGGGCAGCCACAACAACTATATATTCCTTGCAAAACATGCAGTCAAGCTCTGCCTGAGCCTGGTTAGGTATGACGACCCGAGGATATTAGTCCAGCTAAAGGTCCAGTTGGTCTTTGTGACCCTCTTCTTTTTGTTAGAAATGTATACCTTAATAAAGGGGTGGCTAAAGACTTGGATCCACCTCAATGTGGATTAGGGGGCGACCGGCAAGTCAACGAGCACAAGATATATCTCTTGTAGTTTGAGCTTTAGAGCAATTTTCTTTTCTCAAAATTGAATAGTTGTTGCACGACCTAGGATTGCAAATTTTTCCTTTGTATCAATATAGGAATAGCTCTACTTATACTGTTTTGATATCAACTATACAAAATTCCACAATCTGATCAGGTAGACCAATTAGAGTTAAAACTGCATTCACCCTTCTCTAGTAGGTATCATAGATCCTACACCATCTAACTAGTATCTCTAGATGTTCCAAACAGGGCCTTATAGAAGACACAAGTACGTCCACTTTCTCTTTGGAACATCATAAAAAACCATATGTGGTAGATAATAAATGTTTATGATTCTACCCACTAGGAGTAGTCTTAGGAGTATGCAGAAGAATCAACAATAAGCGTAAATAAAAAGTGACAGAGTAGAAAATGAAGATGTTACTGTTCTTGTTTTGATATACCTGGAATTATTAGAGTAATTGGTGAGTGCAATTATATAAGAGATGGTAACAAACACGACAAAGAAGATCGAGTAGTTTCAAAGAAATGGGGAAAATTATATGCCTTACAGAAATTATGGAGTATATAGTTTTAAACTCAGAATTTGGCGACTAAAATCCGATGCAAAGATAAAATGTAGCAACATCTTCCCATGTTGTGGGCATAGCAACATACCAGGTCCCATAGGTACGGTACCGGTGATCTTTCCTTTTTCGCAGCAGCTTCTCTTGTGGGTCATGGTAGTATTGTCTAATGTAATTCTATTTATGTTTATTTTTTATTCGACCATAGTAATAAAAATCTATGGTTCGTCCAGGAAAATATGCATAAACTTTAAACATTAATAACTAAAAAACTGCATAGATTAATTCTAATACTGTTAGCTCACCGCTACGACCATAATGTGTAACCCCTGCCATTAAAATAATATATTTGTACATATATATATGTGTTGAAGTGTCACATTGAAGACCGCGTTTCTCTCCCAAAAGTTATTCAGAGTAAGTAGTTCCATTTCTAGAACTTTATGTTTGCAACATCCTATTATGACGTAAAAGACCAGCACATTTTTTTGATATTATCAAATTAAAAAGGTGGATTGAAACATGATCTTAATTACAGGAAAGGAGCAATGCATTATTGGTCTATCATACCTGTCCCAATCTAGCTCACCTGACATTGATATAGATAGGAGGCCAGATCAACGTATCATCAATTGTTACCTCATGTAGATGCAACTTTCTCTGCTGGTCAAAATATCATTTTCACTAGATACAGAACACAAAGTGAGAATCCCAAAATAAGATTTCTTTATATTTTCCTTGGCCGTTGGATGTGAGGTGAGAGAAAGGGCCGGCTCTCCAGTGACAGGAAACGTAACAGGGACAGTGGACACAGTGTGGGGTGGCGCTAGCTATAAAAGGGAAGCTCTCTCTCGTATTATTTCGACAATGTTTAGTGGAGACAACTGCCAGTACTATCAGGCCAATATTTTGCAAAGGATCTTAGGTATGATAGTTTTCTTGATTTATTGTGCATTTGATGTTGTAGGCCTCCTCTTATGATTCAGATTCTTCCTTCTCTCCGAGTGACGACGCGACCTAGCAAGATAGCTAGTCTCTCATACCTTCTCTTAAAAAAAAGTGATCCAGAAAAGTTTCGTAAGTTACAAAGATTGTAATTTTCCCCAGTCATACACCAGCGCATCTTAACTAAATGGTCATCCTTGTACGACGAATTTTCTATACTTATGCTTAGTTTGGTCGCCCCATTATTTAGGGAAGCATGTGAGAAATGGTTCATTCATTGGAACTAAAAAGGATATCATTCTCTAGCTATTTGTTGGAGGCAGCAGCCAGCCGCCCATGGAGGAGTCAAGCCTGTTCATGCAGTGGGCGATGAACACGCTGCACCACGAGCAGCCGGCGCCGGCCGCCGTCGACGACGACTGCGGCGAGGCGATCTTCCCCTCGCTCCAAGCGCTCCGCGAGGCCTCGCACGCAGCTGAAATGGTCCAGGAGCTGATCGGAGACGCCCATCCGACGAACAGCTGGAGCTCCGGCGACGGCGACAACTTGCCCCCCGCGGTCATGGATCACGATGTCTGGCCGCCGTCGCCGAACTCGGCGAGGCGGCCGGTCCCGAGCAGAAGCGGCGGCGCCGCCGGCACCAACCCTCCCGTGAGCTGGAACTTCAGCGCCGCTGGCGGCGACGGCCGCATGCTGCCGGAGCCCGCCGCCACACGCGGCAGCGGTCTCCCTGATTTGGTGCAGTACGGGTCACCGCCGACGAGGAGAGCCGGCCTAAAGAGCCCTGGATCCATGGCGACGCCGTACGCGCAGGACCACATCATCGCGGAGCGGAAGCGGCGGGAGAAGATCAACCAGCGCTTCATCGAGCTCTCCACCGTCATCCCCGGCCTGAAGAAGGTCCCAAATCGAAGTCAAATCCCTGCACTTTTTCGACTCCAAACTCTGACAGAAATTGCACAATGCAATGGTACTCTTTTCTGATGATCAGATGGACAAGGCGACGATTCTTTCCGACGCAACGAAATACGTCAAGGAGCTGCAAGAGAAGCTCAAAGACATGGAGGCCGGCGGCGGCAACGGCAGGAGCATCGAAACCGTCGTGGTCGTTAATAAGATGCCCTGCCTACACGCCGCGGCGGCGCCAGATGACGATGGCTCACTGTTATCCGCATCGTCTGGCACGTCGGCGGCGAGTAAACGACTGCCGGAGATCGAGGCCCGGTTTTCGGACAAGAGAATGATGGTGAGGATCCACTACGAGGACGGCAAGTCGGTGGCCGTGAAGGTGCTCACCGAGGTCGAGGAGCTCCACCTCAGCATCATCCACGCCAATGTCATGCCTTTCTCGGCCTGCACCCTCATCATAACCATCACGGCAAAGGCAAGAAAAATCTCCCCTCCCTTTTGATTAAGCAGCACTCTGATCAAAGTTGTACTATGCTGAATTTCTTAGTAACATTTTGATGGTGTTTTGGTGCACGGGATGTTAGGATTCCTGATATCTGATTAGGAAAATGTAGTCAAAAAACACAAATTTCAATTTCACTCTATACATCGATCGCCCCTTCATCCGTCCCTTGCATTCAGTGTTTCCGATATACAATGTCAGATGATATGTCCCTACAGACACTGACACATTGTATCACTCACTGAGTGTCATCACTCGATTTAAAGTGTACCTGTACTATCTACTGCGAAAATTTGACTAATCAGCACTCTGATCATAACTGTATACTATGCTGAATTTCTTAATAACATTTTGATGGTGTTCGTGGTGCACAGGATGTTGGGATTCCTAATAACTGACGAAATTGTCAGACCACAAATTTTCATTTCACTATATACAGCGCCCCTCGATCCGTCCCTTGCAGTCAATGTTTCCGATATACCGTGCCTCGTGATCTGTCCCTACAGACACTGTTTCACTATACACTGTGAATGATGAGTGTCATTACTCGATTTTAAAGTGTCCATGTGCTAAAATTTGTTCAATCTGCTTATAGTTGCATTATGTTACCTTCCTATGCTGAAAAGTATGACCAGTTAAATCATATCTATATTCTATATATCATATATAAAATGATCAGGTTCAAGGCACCTCATATTAGTTCGTAGAAAATACCTCATTGATTTTAAGATAAAGACAAATTGTTACATCACTTACATTAGTGGTTCCATGCAATGGCATTGATAAATTAACCAGTTGCCATTGTATACAGGTTTTTATATTTAATCACGAGAACAAGGAAAGAAGGATCTAAGGTTGAGATTACTGAGATGTCATGTCTTCAATAATAAGCATTATAATCGTGAAAAATACAAGTGTAATGCTTATTAATAACAATGGATCATAAATATTATGGCTATGGTGAAAACAAACTCTGATCTCAGAAATAGAAATAGAAGAGTAGTGTGAGGAATCCTAGCTGACCGCAAAAAAAAAAAAGAATTTGAAAACCATGGTCTCCATCATAGTGTAAATATGCAAACAACTTAACAAAATGTATGGAATTTCTCCTTTTTATGGAGAAAAGTGGTTAACATAATTACATGGTCCTATGGCTAGCTTATTTATTATGTGCTGATAACAAAGTGCCGCCTACAAATACTCATTTGGAACAAGTGAGCTTTAGTATTTTCTAAAGGGTATGTGATTACATATATTCTTTAACCTTGTTTTCAGACATCCTTGTATATATCATTCGATATTTGTGTTATAACCGTAAGATCCTTGCATAACAATCTAAACAATGTATATCCTTGTATAACGGTTTAAATGGTTTCAGATTTGCTAGTTCCTCAAACGCTTAAATTTCCTTTATATTTCAATCACCTAAAATGTCAATTACACACCAATACTAGTTAAGATACATAACTAAGTATATTATTGTTCGTTTGATCAGGTGGAGGATGGCTTCACCATCACAGCGGAGGAGATCGTTGGCAGACTCAGTTCTGTGTTACTGCCCGTGCATAGCAGCTGCAACATCCCTGAAGAAACTTGAAACTAACTAAAGGCAGTCATCTTGCAAACTTGCATATACTACACAGTACTGATGCTACATACATATACGGCGGTATAATGATGGTTGGGTGTTTGTAAGTTTTATTTTTTGTCTGATTTACGGCTTGAGTTTATTTTCCCCTTGGGGCAGCGTCGCTTCACGTAGCGTGCATGGGAGATTAACCAACACAATGCATGCACACAGTGTGAAAGTGAAATGATGTGGTGATGGTAATGCGCATGCACGCCAGTGGATGCTTGCGAAGAGATTCTCTGAACCACATGTTTGAGACATCAACACCCATGCAGATTCATCGATGCTTGTTTTCGCTGAAAAGCGCTCACGGAAAGATCAAGTCAGGATGCAAGTACCAAGTGGTCCATATGAATCCGTGCAAACTGTCAATTTAGCCATTTTGCACCTACCAAGCTTGTAAAATATATTTAATCTTGGACTATCTCCCTGTTCGTGATTCTAGATGTCTCAGTCAATCTGATCTACAGTATATTTCTGCACGTACAATTACTGCTGTATTATTCAGTTCAAGAAAAAGTGCATATGTATAACAATTAGTTGCGTGTACTACAGCATAATGATTAATGAGAAGAAATTGCATGTACAACTCTAGATACCTCCCTCTGTATTAGTTAGAATTTTTAGAAGTTTTGCCCTCGTCCTTTGAATTACCTTGGCAGGGAAGGTGAAGAAAAATTCAATGAGTACATTGTATACGTACTTTATACAATACATATGCTAATAAACTGTGCGTGTTCTTTTTTTTTTTTATTACACAGTACAATTCAGACACTCACAATGCACGCACACTCACTCCTATGAACGCACATACGTAAACCCTATCCTTATGAGCATCTTCGAAGACTGAGTCGGCAAATCTTCCAGATTGACAAAGTCACCACTAGCGCCTCGCTGTTGATGGCCACGTCGCCTACCGCTGAAAGCACAAATGCCGTTAAATCCTAGAAAATTCGCTCCCACCGGAAGTCGAACTCAGGACCTCAAAGATGCTACTCGGATGTCTTAACAACTAGTCGAAACTGTGCGTGTTCTGGTGTAGTGTGATAAGGGAGCAATTTAGGCAGGGAGGAGTATGACTGATTGTGGTCCGCAAGAAGAAAAAAACCGCAGTTGTGCACCCCCCCGGATCGTCGTGGAATATGTAAGCAAACCAATCATGATTTAGAATGAGTTGACTAGGATCTCAATGAAGGTGTAATCTCGCAATCAGGAAAGGTAAACTCAAAAATTTTAAATAAAGAATAATGTGGCAATGTTTGGATAAATTATTTTAACAAGAGACATACATTAGTTGAGTGAACCATCTTCAGAAAACCCATTGGGCCCATTCTGATAGTGCTATCTATATAATAATTGTCCCGGTTCTGTTTTTGGTGAATTGTTGATCGTCCATGATGGAAACCACATAGGCAGCGCAATCTCCATGATGTGAGGGAACTTTAGTTTATTAGCGTAGCAATATTTTTAATTTCTCGATCGAGCTGCTAAACAAACTAGAGCACAAATGGCAAATAAAGTACCGGCCACGCAAGGCAGAGCGTATTTTATTCAGTTTAAGATTCAATTTCCCTTTTGTTCGTGGGCCCTCCTCTAGATATACATTTGCGTGTCAATTCCTTGTGATTGCAAAGAAGGATAGCTAAACACCAGCACGTTAACTATCAATTGTTTTCTGTTGAAGCTAGCAAGGTCTCAACTCTTTTAAGACCGTGTCCTTTCGCTTCAAAGCTGCCTGCACGCGCACACCAACTTTTTGGACACTCCGATGTTACTACTCTCTCCGTCACAGTTTATTTAGCATCTTAATTTTATCTAATTTTTTTAAAATAATTAGCATTCTCACTTTTCAATGCGCATTTTGCTCTTCTCAATATATCTCTATCTCTCTCATTTTCGTTTCCTGTGGACCGACCTTTTCTAATTTTTTTAATCTACGTGTCAAGAACTAAAACGTCTATTATTTTGAGACGAAAGGAATACGAACGGAACACAGGCTCTATGGCGCCCACGTGAGCATGTCCCCTAGCACTGGCATCACCAAACTTGAGTGGTGATGCTACATGCATCCACTGATATGACTGATCAATCAGTTAACACGGTTTTAATTAGGTTTGGTGTCAGGTACGGATCATCACACAGTGGCTCGATCTGTGAGAAGCGATTAATCGATATTGTTTTCTTCTCTCTGCGTATGTAACCGTCAGAGTTTTCGTCAATAAATTGCTGCGGACCTACTGTTTCTCGATGTTATATCCTCTGTAATTGAGAAAAATCTACAGCCTATTATCAGTTCACGGCAGTCTAATATTCTCCCATGGAGATTCTAAACCTCAAATTTTGAAAAGCTGAATCGCCTACTTGCTCTAGCATAGTCTAGCACGAGGCACGTGGCTGTTCTAAGTATTGTCGGGTAGGTTTATTGCGATCAGATCAGATGCACCAGATAAATTTGTCAGTAAACTTGATGTTGTAGTTGCATGAAAGGGCTGTTTCTTCAAATACAGAAATTCATAGAAATCACAGTTTGATTACAGCTGGAATTGAGGAAAAAACAATTCTAAAAGCTCATAGGGTCGTGCATATATACTCTTGTCAAGCAAATGGTTGTTCAGCTTCAGGTGCTTGGCATATTTAGTTTGAAATTCAAGACAGTTGGCGCAAATTGCAGAGTACTATATATATGTCTGAGAAAAACAATGCTAGTGCGTTTTTTTAATATCACTTGGTGCCACGGTGGAGGCACAATCAGATCAGTTCCAGAGAGACCTCTAGGCCAGTAGGCCTTGCATGCTATCCTAGTTGTCCTGTCACCAAATCGTGTCACTTTGTCCTCCTACTTCGGCAAGCAGGCGGTGGCGCGACGCAGTGCGGCGGGGCAGGGTAGGGTGGGTGCGCGCGGCTAGGGCAAAGAGGGAGGGGAGGGGAGGGGGGGGGGGGGGGGTGCGGTATCTAGAGAGCTGGAAAGTTTGGGGAGCTGAACTCTTTTTTCTTTCTTGATTAAACCTGGTTACATGCCCCTTTATTTATTATAAGGCGAATCAATTTGTTCTATAAGAAAAACTCTAACCATATCTAATACCAACTCTATCTCAAATTACCTAATTTAAAATAACTTCTTAGGTTTATTGTCTTTGTTTCCTAAACCAACTCGATTTACACTAGTCATTTTTGGAAGTTCCGGGACCGCGTCTGACCGACCATCCTTGCTGCGCACCAAGGGCGGCGGTGGCTTGGGCCCTTCGGTCCACTGTCGTCATCTCACCATCCTGTGTTGCTGTGTCGTCATCGTCTTCATGATCCATGACAATTACTGTCCCTGTGATCATGTTACCGTTCGCTTTGGTTCCGATATGAAATAAGAAGAGCAAAGGTTTTCGATCGCATATTATTCTTGTGACTGCATTGCTATTATGTGGTCCTAAACCCTAGATAACCTGGTCTTCAAATTGACGAATTGGCTAGACCCCATATCGCATCTCATGGCGAGCTTAAGATATCCATCTGATTAAAAAAATAAAGATAAAATTGTATGAGGCACACTAAGAAGCTGTGGCTTCGTCCACAGCACAACAACAAACTCGAATTGTCTGCAACACACTGCGATTTTGGGAACTCTCGTCTGTAACACACTATGATCGTTTAACAATTATTTTTAACTTTTTTAATCTCAATTCATAAAATACATTAGAATTTAAAACTTAGCACAAATGTACTTTTTTTGCATTATCTATATTTTAAAAATGGAACCGGATTTTTTTATTGTTTCCATCATTTGCTCATTGTTATAATATTTAATTTGTTGAGCAAATCATGCAAAAAAAGAAAAAATCTGGCTCCATTTTTTAATTATAGATAAAGCAACAATGTATATTGGTGCCAAATTTCAAATTCTAATGTATTTTATGACCTGAGATAAAAAAGTTGAAAATAATTGTTAAATGGTCATATTATGTCACAGACGAGAGTTCCCTAAATCGTAGTGTGTTGCAGACAAAATTCGACTTTGTTGGTGTGCTGCAGACGAAGCCATGTTTCTCGATGTGTCTCAATCAATTTTGCCCAATAACTATTTTATCATCAACAAGCTTGGTCATATTTTAGTGCCTTAAACCTTGTCACTATATGTATAGTGACTACTAATTGTATATGATGGGTAACTACATATAACGTTGGTCACTAAAATCATGTCCACCAAAAATCTCAAAACTTGGTTACTATTAATCAATTTTTAGTGATCAACCAAGAAAAATTTTCTTTGTTCACTAAAACTGGTGACTAAAACTTTGTTTCTTTTTGAAGATTTTTTTTCCCGCCATGGTCGAGGGCATCTCTTTAGAAAAATATTCTTTTTTTTTTTGCGAGTTGGAAGAATATTCTTTGCTTGGCTGCAAACAGGTTTTGGCCTGCCGATCCAACTACTTAAACGCAAATGAAATGCGTATCACTGGTGCGAGGTGACCGTTCAGACGAAGTACTCGGTTACTACAAAATTGAGCGACAGCATGTCCAGAGTCCATGAAAACGCTGATAAAAACAGTGTCATTTTTCAATCTGATGGTCGTGCTAAACGGCACGACGACAGTGACAAACTAGGCGTCAGCACACAGCTGATGTTTCGCATTCTTATGATCCTACACGGCATGATAAACTAGCAACAGATAGCACCCGTCCAGTCTAGAACTTAGATCCGAGAAGCGATGTCCTGGACCAGCCAGTCGAAGCCCTCCAGAAGGCCCTCGCCGGTGTAGGCGCTGCAGCCCACGATTCGCCAGTGCCTGCTTCCATCCATCGCTTGCAAATCCAGAACCTTAAAGGCAGATGACGAGTCGGTCGGCAACATTTGCTGTGCGCAAACCTTGTAAGACAACAGCAAATGGAGAGAGAACTGCACATTCTGCATACGCAGCAGCAACACAAACCAAAAATGAGGATGATACTACTACAGATCCCATCATCTTCTTGTGACGCACAAGAGAATGGTTTAACAGTGATAGACTGTCACAGCAAAAATGTTAGGTTTGATTAACTGAATATATCAGTGTATAATGACCTGTAAAATAACCAGAACGTCCTGAATTGTAACAACACAGAGAAGTATGCAGCAGCGAGAACAAAATGGCAAGATTGGAGCCATTGTCAGTAAATGTCTGGTTGTCTAAGCCTGAGTCAAACAATAATATAACCGATTTTACAATAGTAGAAGTGTTAGGTTTGATTTATTGAATATAGCAGTGTATAATGACGTGTAAAATAACCAGAATGTGCTGAATTATAACAACACAGGAGAATGCAGCAGCAATAATAAAATGGCGCATTGTGGCGTACTGGATACAGTGTTGTAAGTCCATGTCTCAGGTTGATGAAGCTATAGAAGTAAATTCTTCTATTATTCCTGGTGTCTCAAGTCACTAATAACCATGATAAGACCTGCTCCCCTATGGTGAAAACATTACATGACTTGGAAACTACACTAACCAAAACATAGAACAAAGCGGACTGTTGCTTAGCTGGGGCCTGGGGGCTACTTCACAAGCCTTGTTTGTACAGAGCAAATAACTTATTTCCATATACTATGTTATATGGATTGCAGAGACACTGCCCATAACGGCATAACAATCTGTTTTTTCATCACATAATGGTTGGTTCTCCACTAATCTGCACACCGAATCTGCTTTTGATATAAGCGCTTTAATAGTATCTGAAAACTACATGGCAAATGAATGTAGTTTTACAGATTCCTACTTCTCAGGGAGAACGAAATGCAGAAAATATCATAAACTGAATGTAGTTGTTAACACATTAAAATTGGAACATTCAGGAACATTCATATTCGAGAGCCTAACTGATGAAAACGGCATTCAGTTTGGTATAACAATTTGGGTTAACAACAGTATAACTACAATCTTATAAAAAACGAGTATACTAAAATTGAGTATATGCCAAGATTGATGCCACTGCCAGTAAATAGTCATAGAAGATCAAATATAGCTAACTATAAGGGATAATATAACTGGCTTAACATCCATCTAATGTCTAGTTGTCTACATCCTGAGTCCAACGAGAACAGAAAGCCAAATAAATTGAAGTCTCTCATAGATGTAGGACCGACATTTGCGATTTCAGCTTAGAGCTCCTTGTATGTCTTGTTTATTTGCAAAAAAACAACAACGAGGCTCCTGCTCATCTCTGTTAAACAAAGTTTTTATAGGGTCATTTATGAAGATAAATGTTCATGGATTCACTAGGGAAAATTCTTAGTTTAGGGTGGCATAGAGACTGCATATCAATACTACGTACCGAACACATGGCAAAGCTCTATTGCGTGGAATGACCCTCCATGTTTTAAATGTTGTTTCAGCACCATTCAAGACAAAGGAAGCCAGGGATAACAGTTACATAGCAGTTATTACACATGAAGGCTTTGAACTTTATGCTCCGTTCAAGGAAGTTAATAAGCTAGGTTTCCAGTTCACTATCAAAGACATCTTTATTGTGATGAACGTGGTGTTTTAGGGATTTAGGCTCTCCCGTGAGCTTTAGATTTATAGGAAGATAGAGATAGAATTGATAGATGGAAGATGGTTCAAACTCTTGCTTGCCTTTATTCAATCTTGCACGGCTCACACATGCCAGCCCTAACAAACCTTCTGGAAATCTGAATACAATCTTAACGACGTATACAACTACTCCAACTAACTCCTAGAGCAATACGCTCTCAAATCCAAATCCTAACAATCTACGACAAGCAATTGAAACAGCCACGCCGTGCGCGCCAAGCCGACTCACCCCACTTTGGGTTTTGGTGTGCGACGAGTGTAGAACTTCCTCCACATGACATTTATAATACTGTATAAAACTTCTTTGATACTGATTCATAGAATTATTCAATTATAGGTGGGCCAGTTTAAGCAAAACATAATTTAAAAAAGAAAACCTCGATCAGAGGCCCGACGTCCGATCCCCTTACAGTATATTAAGAAGAGGGTCCACCGAAACCTGCTGAGGCCAGGTATCACTAGCACACGCATGGTGGCTGCCTGCCTGGGATGCCATAGTGTCCGTAGCAGGAAGCGAGCTAATTTTTAATAGATGTGGGGATCGAACCCCGGCTGGCTGCTCCAATCCACGACAAAGCAGCTACCTGAGCTATCGCTCAGTTCGCAATTTTCAGCAAATAGCATTGTTGTCTTTCATGGAAGGAAATCACTGTTTCTATGCAGCAAATTTATAAAACTAGACCTAGTTGCAAACACACTAGGATAAAATAATATTTATCAACATTTTAGGGCCAGCAGAAGTATACCGCTTCTTTCAAGAGATTATGGAGTTCAGCACGGCAATCAAGTCTCCTTATGTCTGAGCTATCAACCACCCAAACTAGCCCATCAGTCTCCTCAAAGTAATTCCTACAATAAGACATGATGGTCTTCTGTCCTCCGACATCCCATATGTTCAAGAGTATCTGTGACAATCACCGAGATGAATTAATTAATTAATGCAACTTGCAGTTTCATCACAAGAACATTATTCCCGTAATGCACGCTGTGCCTTTTTTGGTTTTGTTTTTGAGCAAATTGCAACACAGCAGCCTTGCCCACAATGTTCCTTTATGGTTGTGCTGACATGAATGTTCAGGCAACGCAACTGCCAACTGGAATACTGAAGCAAAGCACTTTAGATAAATAACCAAGAAGCCTGAACATGCTAACCATGGTGCATTTTTATATGTACCAGCAAGCAAACTTGAACTATCAAATCACCGCTGTGCAATCTCTATCTCACATTTCCTACAAACATAAAGGAAATACTAGCTAGAACTTTTGTTGTCTTATTACCTTCTTCAATAGAACCTTTTAGTGCTGTTAAGCAGCCTATCACACACAAGTTAGGCAGGCAGTAGCAATCACAAAGCAAATGCAACGGAGGAAACCATACTGGGTTGGAAATCACTGCATTAAAATGCCGGATGCTTGTCAGTTCCAGCAGTCAACTGATGGAGCTGAACTATAGCAATTGATCCAATTTATCACCTTTCATTCATGGAAGTAGTAAGGAATTTCATTTGGTATTGTGGCCTAAAATAAAGCACCACTCTAAAGCAAGCACAACATTACTTTTCCGGTGTGGCTGACTTGAAGAATTGAGATGAGATAAGTGGGCCTGTTCGCTTAATTCGGCCCAATCGGTTTAATATATGATGAAAACCAAATAAAATTTGGATAACCGAAGTTCTCAAATTAAAAAACCTTAATAACCAAAAACCGATTAAAACAAAATTTTGATTATTTTGGTTTGGTTAACCGACTGCAGGAGAAAAGAGAGGTCGCAGATGATAGAGAGGTGTCCAACAAGCGGCACGACTCGGTACGGCCAAGCCTGAAAAGGCGGGCCGGCATGGCATGCTGTGCCTAACGGGCTGTGCCTTGCTAGCCCACGGGCTCAGGCATCGGCCAACGGCACGGCACGAATAAAAGCCAAGCGTGCCAGAGTGGCCCGCTAGCATGATGGTTTATAATTGAATTGATGGCCCAATAGTGTTGATATTGTTAGAAATAGAGCAAAACTAAGGTAGGGAAGGGGATTTGAACTTACCAATGGCAACATTTAAGGGAAGCGCGTTGCCATTGATCTACGATTGCTTCTTTGATTATGCATAAAACATAAATTCTATTTAACATATAATATACCGGTTGTGCCTGCGCTGCCTATTATCATGCCCTGCCCTCCGGCCCAAGCACGACACGCAGTCTCGTTTAGTGCCGGTTCTGGTCCAAAATTGTTCGTGCTGTGTAGGGCTTAGGCCGGGCCAAACTTTACATGCTTCATGCCTGGCCGCTTAGCATCAGATCTGCACTGTGACGTCCATCAGCTCAGTTGAGAGTAAATCCACTAGAGAGAGAGAGAGAGAGAGAGAGAGAGAGAGAGGGGACACAAGCCTTGTGCAACTCTACACAAGCCGATAACCCGAAACAGACTGTCTGGAAGAGTCACAGACTTGTGGTACTTGATGGTCATGATTCAAGAAACCATGGGTGCAGGCACTAGATCTGAACGAAATGAAGAACCGGAGGGAACGAGTGCTCATTTCTTAGTCTTGAATGCTAACGTGGTTGCTCTTTTTAACTTTGTTTTACTATAACAATATATAAGATAATAGATTCCGCCGACATTCAGATCTTCTTGAAAACTGCAGCTGGCGCATCAGTGTCATTGTAAACTCCTTTGCCTCCATCATACGTGGCCTAACTTAATTTCTCCAGACGACTCCCCAAATCAGGGGGATAATGCTTCTTTATTGGCCGCCTAAGCTCTGGGGAAAAAATATATTTATTATACGATCCGTACGATATATATCTTATAAAAATTGCTTGGGCACATGTATGCGGCCAGTAGTTGTCGCGGTTGTATATCTTACTAGAAAAACAAGTGAAATATTGAGTAGATACGTATGATCCGTCGATATCGATGGTCTAAGCCTGCACAAAACATGCATGTCACCGTAAGCTGAGCTCATGCAAGCTGCAAGGTCATCGTCGGGCAATTGCAATAGGCACGGCATGTGACCGATTGATCTGCTACTTTCTTCATTTTTTTTGAAAAATAATTAGCAGATCTCGATCAAATATTTTAATTTTGTTCAGAATCCACTTGATTATATATGATGGCTTAAGCAATCAGACAAAGAATCATGGTGTCATCAGCTCTAGGTCGCGAGGGGATTTGCTGTTGATACATTGAAAATAACGTCTTTGCCCGTATTTTAGTGGCCTCCGTTAGAGCAGGCCCAATGCGTAGTTTAATGGACAAACTACGTAAGAAAAAATCTGACGTGGAAGAGAGAAAAGGGTTCTGACACGGCCACCTCTCCGAGCCTCTCACCACCTCACCCACGCGCATTTCCCCAACCTCTCTCTCTGTTCAATTGGAGTGGCGCGAGAAGATCGTTCAGTCCGGGCGCGGCGAGGGTCATTCATGGTGCAGGCTGTGAAACGCGGCGAGCTCGAGCAGTGCGCCGCTGAGCAGGTTGGATGAAAGGTTGGCGGCCCGAAGTCTGGCGTCAGCAGCGGTGGCGGCGAAGACCGGGGTTGAGGTTGTTACTTGGGACCTTACTCTATTTTTTAGGATCTTGAGTCAAAAAAATAACTTAGGGACTCTACTTGGGCCCTCATTTTACATGCCTCCTCAAACTCCATCTCCAGACACCCATTCCCAAGGTTCTCCAACCTCCCCCCTCATCTGTGGGTCCCACCGGTTTTCTTTTCATTTTCTTTTTTTTCCTCTTCTTTTTCCTTTTTTCTCTCTTCTCCCTCCTCCTCCCGCACGCCACCGCTGCCATCTCACCGGGCGCGCGAACTTGGACACGTCCGTGCTCACCTCCGGGTCCCCTGTCCGCACGTCGAACCCCAGGCTGCTCGCCATATCCGCCATGGCGCGCTCGTTCAGCAGCCGGCGCGACCCGCGACGCGAAATGATGAGGAGCCGGGAGCGGCGCCGGATGTCCCACCGGTCGCCGCTAGGCTCCGCGGCGGCGCGCTCGAGGCCGAACGCGGAGCGAAGCATGGCCCGAAAGTCCGGCAGACCGCCGGGCGTTTTCGAGGCGTCGACGCCCAGCTCGCGGTGGAAGGTGGGGCCAACGACCACGCGCCGTAGCAGCGGACCTCGTCGTCGGCGTCGGCGTCGATGACCTCGTGCCGGCTCAGCTGCTGGAAGATCTGGACGTACTTGGTGGTCCACCACGACTTGTGGCTGCTCACCAGGAACTGCACCTCACCGGCGAACCGACGCACCGTCACGAACGCCGGGATCAGCACGTCCGTGTAGTCGTGGAACAGGCGGTTGCCCATGAACCCGCCCGTCGACAGCACGAACGCCGTCGGGGCGTGCGACTGTCGCGGCATCACGGGGGGCGCACGGCGGAGCGGAGCGGGGCACGCGGCGGGCACGCGGCGGGCGCGCGGCGTACTCACCCTGGGCGGAGCGACGGGCGCGCGGCGGGAGCGGTGGTCGAGCGGTGCGGAGAGGAAGAAGATCAATTATTTTTTTTTAACTCTGACAAGTGGGTCCCACACGAAATAGGGTTTTTGGGTCACAACTGCTGGAGTTGAAGCAAGTTTTTAGACCTTTATTTTTCCATATCAACCTCTAAAATAGAAATAGGGGCCTTGATTTAGGTTCCTTACTCGAGATGCTCTTAGCGCGAGCCCCTACCCGGGGAGCCGGCTCGCCATGTATTTGGGCGAGGCCGATGAACACGCGCGGCCACTCGCCGCCGGACTGCTCCAGCCGGAGTTGCGCTCAGAACGGCGAGTGTAGACGAGCGCGACATGGATGGACCGGGGCGCGGCGACGAGAGGACGGACGGGCGCATGGCAAGACGGACGCGCGGCGAGCGGCCGGGCAAGACGGGACGCGCGGCGAGTGGCCGCCATGGGAGATCGAGCGGAAGCAATAAAAAATTGAGTGTTGGAGTACGTGACGGGCGGCAGCGTAGAAGAGCTTTGGTTGCAAGCTTGTTGCAAACCGACGTGGCTTTGGCGATGCACGTTGGCCTTACTCTTACCAGGATACTGCACAAGCAACTGACACAATAATCAAGCATGGGGTTGGCTAACCAATCGACCGAGAAGAGGGTAGCATAATCGAATCTGTGCAAAACACAAATACCATCTGAAGAATGTGCGTAATTTATACTCCCTCAATTTCCTTTTTTTTTTGGGGCGAAGTATACTCCCTCAATTTTTAACTTAAACTTCTTTCAGTCCAAATAAAACTAAGGAAAATTATCTTCAAACCATACATTCAAGACTATATATATCTCTACTATAATTCAGCTCGTGTGGAGTCTGACCGAAAATAGTATCCCATCAGGTTTTATTAGTTTAAAAACCAAAACATGTTTTTTTTATTAAGAACCGAACATCAATAGTTTGTACTAGTTTTGGTAACCTTTCTGTAATTAGATATTCTTTCGTACTTATATTACTTCTGTGTGCACCCGTATGTCGTCTCACCCTGTGATGTTGCCACTTGGAGACAAAGTCGCATAGAACAATATCGAATGTTAATTGGCATAGCTCATGTGTGGTAGAATCTACCACCCCGATTCCAATCTTTCACTTAGTTATTTTGTATTTGCGGCTAAGTATTCTTTCAGTGGTAGACGATATGCCCATCGATGAAGAAGCATTTGTGGTGACTTTTGTTATTGTCAATATCAACCTAGGCCATGTTTGGATGCCAGACAGAGTTTAGTTACCACGCCGCAGTCGTTGCGCAGAAATAAACATGATTAGGGTGTGCGGACTCAACCTAAGCAGAACCAAACTGTGCCAGAACAGTGTAGCAGGTGGTGGCAGCTAACCAAGTAGACCCCTAGTCTCTCAAAGTTGGTCATCAATTTTAGTCAAAATAGAGATCAAATGCTACCAAAATTATTTCCAGATTTTAATTTAATTTTAAGAATAGTTGAAATCATTTAAATTCGGGTACACAAGTATTTAAATATCTGACTATTCAGTTCAATATTGCCACTATTAGAAACATGACCATATTTGCAATTCTTCGACAAAATAGGACCGATTTTGCAAAGGTCATATTTGTCTTTTCGCAAGCAATTTATCGCCCTTAGGAGCTCTTAACTGAATAGAAGCTACTCATGTCTTTGGTTTCAAAAATAGGACCCTTTTTTGCAAATTCTAAAACGGTAGAACGTTTTCAGAATTGGCATAGAGAACATGACCTTTTTTGCAAATGCCTTTTTATTTTTTGTTCATTGCATGCTTTGCTTTTGCTATGAAATTAAGGAGGTAAACTCCTACCGCGGTCACTAGCTCTCTGACCGTAAAGTAGCATAAGTTGAAATACTTAGGGCTGAGTTTTAGCTGGTGCCAAATGTAATTTTCAGCCAGATTTCCTACTACAAAGTCCGGCTCAAAAGATCTTCCTGAGATTTTGACATGGTGACAATCATCCTAGCTCCCCAAAAAGGTGAAAGGCGCCCTAATTTTCTAGAACAAGGACGTATGGGAGTTTTTTTAGACGAGGAATTATGAGAGTTGACCAGCTGTATCCCTCCGGCCGGAGTGGGCTCTGCGTGCGTTCATCGAGAAGGTTCTTACTGGACGGCCGCCATTTGCACAGCGTGCCACCTGGCAGTGGCAGAAGCAAACAGCACGTGATCATGCATGCGTTGTTCAAATAACTTCCGACCAGAAGCAAGTAAATTCACGTGGCCGGACGATTGGAGGCACCATATATATATATATATATATATATATATATATATATATATATATATATATATATATATATATATATATATATATATATATATATATATATATATATATATATATATATATATATATATATATATATATATATATATATATATATATATATGAGAAGTCTCTTTCCTACTCCCAGGTGTAGTTACTCCCACATTTGTATCTCACAATCTAGGAGGTATTTTTTCATATTTGGGGTTTCTAAAAAAAGTATGTACACATACTTGATGTTTAAAAGTGGTATGTGGATATACTCTTTTTTTTTTATATGAGGATACATCAAGTATGTGGACATACTCCTTTCTCTATACAGGAAACACGATATATAATAAGGTGCAAAAAAATGTGAGTTCCGCTCAAAAATTTTCATGGTTATCACTTTGAGAAATCCTATTTTAGGTATGTGTACATACCCAAAATGATAAATAGGTATGCACACATACCTATAGTGTTTTTTTGAAAGTGGGAGTAACTACACCCGGGAGTAAAATGGATTTTCCCTATATATATATATATATATATATATATATTGACCTCCATTTCAAAATACTTGTCTATTTTGACTTTACTATTCATAGTTTGACCATTTGTCTTTTCTATAAATATTTGCTTAAACATTCATATACATTTGATATGTTTAAAGTACTTTTGGCAACCCCTCTATTGCTACTATTATTGATTTAACTAATGAAAAAGTTTAACAAATATTTTGAGTCAAAGCATGAACAGTGAAAGTCAAAATGGACAAGTATTTTGAAATGGAGGTTAGTAATAATCTATCCATGCTAGCTGGCAGCTGCTAGGGAGTATAATTTGATTTATTTGCTGACAGAACGGCAGTGTTCATATGCAAGTTACTTTTCATTTGTGGTTCAGCGTACAATATTTCGTAGTGTAAAAAGTGAAGCTTTGCTGTATCATATTTTTTCCTGTCTTTACTTTTTGAGAAAATATATACAGAGTTGACGGTAGTGGTACATGAGGGCAGACAATTTTAAAGCAAGGCATGACATCCTTCACTGTTGGTATTTGTTAGTAGACACTATTCATGTTTGGTTTTGCTAGAAGACACTATTAAATTGTGGTATTTAGCTAATAGACATCCATGTCATTAGAATCTTGATTATCTTGTGTGGAGAAGAGAGAGAATTTTAGAAATGGCCATATTGCCCTTGCAGCCGGTTTAGCAATATGATTACATAGCCACATTTCTTTGTTAATTATATATGCCATAAGCGTTATTACTATTTTCCATTAAAAGTACTAATTATTTTCATAAGCATTATTAATTATACATATTTCAGAAATTGTGTTAATTGTATCGTGATATGTTGAGTAGGTTTGACCAAGTAAACAGGGGCATTTTGGTCATTTACAAAATCAATTCTTTCCTATATGCAAGAAAAGTCATATTTTAATGCCGTGAGTGTCCATTAGCTAATTGACACAACTAAATAGTGTTTATTGGCAAAACCAAACTTAAATAGTGTCCACTAGCAAATGCCAATATTGAAGAGTGTCCATGAGCAAATTTTGCCTTAAAGCAATGGTACTTGAGGGATGGTAACTTTTTCAATGGTATATAAGGGTTTGGAAGTTGTTGTGATGGTATAGAAGGATTTTTCTCTTACTTTTCCAGTTAGCTTAATGTTTAGGTGGACCCGGTTGGTGTTGAATTTCAGTAGTCCCTGCACCTAAGATAAGGTATACTTTCAACCCATACTATTAGAGCTTCGCCAAAGGTAGAGTCAGCTAAGAGCTAGTTGCTAGCTCTTAGAAGAGAATAATATGTTGCGGGGTCCATATTTCACTCTCTAAACTTTGCTAAGAGCTAGCTCTTGAGGAAGAGCTAGCAGCCTTCTCTCTCTTTTTCTATAATAAATAATTCTAAGAGCTAACTTAAAGATAGCCTTTTGGGGAAGCTCTTATGGCGATATCTAGAGGTAGACGAAAAACCCGTAGCTTGAAAGTTGGTTCCTCTTGGTCTTGGCTCGGGTTTGCTTGGTGTGGCGGTCCTAACCTAGCATAGCCCATTTTTTACTACCAACTTTATTAAGTAGGCTAACACAAGGACATAAATAGAAAATTATTTTAAACTAATGCCTTTTCACAATAAGTTTGATGAATTTTGGTTTCAGGAATCATTTTATGGGAAAATCACTAGAAAATACAGAAAGTGAGCAGCCTTTATGTGCTACGACAGCTGGTGATCAGCCTTTATGTGCTATCAACTTTGACATTCAAGTCCCAAATTAAGAAATATTTGCCCAACACGTTGGCATGCAACAAAAACTCCACACGGGCCAAGAAACTAGCCCAACTTGGCCACAAGATGAACAATTGATGGCATCAATCCACAATTACCTTTAGGAGGAAATTTGGGGCATCCACGAAGAAATTGGTGCGCAACTGACACAATGGACGGCCGACCACCCACCCCTTTGCCTAGCCGGACTACCTTAGCCCGAAAATCACTCCCATCGACTCCAGCACACTCTAGCACGTAGCGAAGGTCCTATATATTCTCTACAATCTGCCACATTCATGTTGGCTAATAGGTCTTGTTAAGAACGTAGCCCCATCTCATCTCGTGTTTTTCTGGTCCTTTTGAGAGCTAGCAGTCTTGGCCCGAAGTGAATAGAGGTGAACCAAAGAATATATGGGTGGATGGTGACATCTCTACTTTATAGAGTCCAACCAGTAGCACTAAATCTATCTAGACGCATAACCCTAGTAGAAAGGAGATATTTACATAGGAATCCTAAACTTACACTCGTTATCCTCCCAATTGACTAGTATTATCTCTTTGTTTCTCTTAGGGCAGGTGCAAAGGTGTTGTCTCATAGGTAGTTTTATGGATGACATGTAATTATAAAATGATTTATGAGACTACACATACAACGGATGATTGTTTTAGTTGTCTCATAGTAATTACATCTTCCATTGATTTATGGATGAGAAAAGGAATGTTTATGAGTTGCATGACAACTACAACTCGTACAATGGTGTCTAAGCTGTCTCATACTCCTAAATTTTAGCGCTTGAGGTGGTTGCCTCGCGAAAAACCGCCTCTTTCTTTTACCTCCTTCTCTCTCTTCCACCTCATCGAAAATCCTACGTGACGTTGCATGAGACGGGCTATGAGACTTCTTACGTGTAGCGTTGTACCTGCCCTTATAGTGAGGAATTCTCATGTGTGTCCCCTACCATATAAAATCAAACATCCTTTACCATACTACGATTTAACTGGATTATTTACTAGTAGATATACCATTGTCAATAAACAATATCCTTACTAAATCTTGCTTCCCTATGGAAAAATATGATACCCTAGAATAATCCCAAGTGAAATGCGATAATGATGTTATGTACACTTGCAAAATTACTCTTATTGCGCACAAAACACCGACGAGCATTTCTGACATGTTGTCGGGAAGAAGCAATGGCTTAAGATATTGAAGATTGGCATAAGTTTGTCTGTTATGCTAACTTAACGCTAGCTTTATCTAGCGGGGTTACTCTTGTTCTGTTTGTTTGTGGAGCTTACAGGACAAAATAAAGTCTCTCAACCTTCTAGTAGTATTCCACAAGAAGACCAGCGTCTTTACCGAAAAGGTCGAGTTTACTTAGTAGTAGGAAGAATCATGCGTAGCGAAACCAAGATCTTAGATGGAGAAAACTAAGCTTGGGATTAACTGCCAAGTAAGTAGTCGTATTTATACCCATAGCTCCATACCAGAGTGCCGCTGATCAATATATCCAATCCTTCCTTTCCGCAACAGCTTAGCTCCTATATCAAACACGGGTGGTGTCCCGATCAAAAAAAAAAAACAAAACACGGGTGGTGTCAAGGCAGTACTGTCTACTACCTATTTTATATAATTATGTTTCATTTATATAATATGCGAAGTCAAACTTTTGTAACTTCGACCGCCAAATAGATAAGGAACTTATATAGACTCATAATATGGGGCTGATATTATTAGTTTCACTCATACTATCGTAATATATACCCTTTCCATTTAAAGTAATACTTTTGTATAGTTATATGTAGTCAAATGTCACATTAGAGACTTCTTTACTCTCCCAATTGAGTTATTTTAGGATCAGAGGAACCAATTTTGTTTTTTGAACTGTGTGTTTTGTTAAGCTGATTAGTAACATCCTATGATGTAAAGACTGGAACTCTTTTTTATTATTATCAATTATTATTTTTTTAAAAGAAGTTGATCTTTTTTTTAGACCTAAAAAGATGTTAATCCAAACATTATCGATTATGTTTTTTAAAAAAAGATTGTTATCTAAACACTAGCATAGTCAGGAAAAGAGCAATGCATTATTGATGGATCAAACCTGTCCCGATATAGCTCACCTGACATTGATATGGATAGGAGGCCAGATGTACATATCATCAAGTGTTACCTCATGTACGTACAACCCTCCCTGATGGCTCAGAACATCATTTTCACCAGATATAGAACACAAAACCAGAATCCCAGAATGAGATTTCGTTATATTTTCCTTGCCTTTTTGGATGTGTGGTGAGAGAGATGGGCCGCCAGTTATAGAGCAAAACACACAACATGGACAGTGTGGGGTGACGCTAGCTATAAAAGGGGAGCTCTCTCCCATGGTTATTTGGACAATATATAGTGGAGGCGACTGCTGCCAGTACAATCAAGCCAATATTTTGCAAATCATTCGCAAGGATCTTAGGTAAGTGATGATTTTCTGTGCATCCATTGTTGCAGGACTCCTCTTATGATTATGATTCTTCCTTCTCTCCGATCGAGTGACGACGGGACCTAGCTACTAGCTAGAAAGATAGCTAGTCTCGTATAGCTTCTCTAAAAAGTGATCCAGAAAAAGTTTCGTGAAGTTATAACACACTGTAATTTACCCCGGTTATACACCAGCGCATCTTAGCTAAATGGTCATCCTTGTACGACGAATTTTCTATGCATATGCTTAGATTGGTCGCCCCATTTTTTAGGGGAGCATGAGAAAAGGTTTATTCGTTGGAACTGAAAAGGATATAATCATTTGTTGAAGTTGCAGCAACTACCCATGGAGGAGTCGACCCTGTTCATGCAGTGGGCGATGAACACGCTGCAGCACGAGCAGCCGGCGCCGACCGCCGTCGACAACGACTGCGGCGAGGCGATCTTCCCCTCGCTCCAAGCACTCCGCGAGGCCTCGCACGCAGCTGAAATGGTCCAGGAGCTGATCGGAGACGCCCGTCCGACGAACAGCTGGAGCTCCGGCGACGGCGACACCACCGACGGCGATAACTTGCCCCTCGCGGTCATGGATCACGATGTCTGGCCGCCATCGCCGAACTCGGCGAGGCGGCCGGTCCCGAGAAGAAGCGGCGGCGCCGCCGGCACCAACCCTCCCGTGAGCTGGAACTTCAGCGCCGCTGGCGGCGACGGCCACATGCTGCCGGAGCCCGCCGCCCCACGCGGCGGCGGCGGTCTTCCTGATTTGGTGCAGTACGGGTCTCCGCCGACGAGGAGAGCCGGCCTAAGGAGCCCGGGATCCATGGCGACGTCTTACGCGCAGGACCACATCGTCGCGGAGCGGAAGCGGCGGGAGAAGATCAACCAGCGCTTCATCGAGCTCTCCACTGTCATCCCCGGCCTCAAGAAGGTCAAAATCAAAATCAAATCAAATCAAATCCTTGCACTTGTTCGACTTCAAACTCTGACAGAAAATCGCGTAATGCAATGGTTTCTTTTCTGATGATCAGATGGACAAGACGACGATTCTCTCCGACGCAACGAAATACGTGAAGGAGCTGCAAGAGAAGCTCAAAGACATGGAGGCCGGCGGCGGCAACGGCAGGAGCATCGAAACCGTCGTGGTCGTTAATAAGAGGCCTTGCCTACACGCCGCGGCGGCGCCAGATGAGGATGTCTCCCCGTCCTCCACGTCGTCGGGCACGCCGGCGGCGAGGAAACAACTGCCGGAGATCGAGGCCCGGTTTTCGGACAAGAGCGTGATGGTGAGGATCCACTGCGAGGACGGCAAGTCGGTGGCCGTGAAGGTGCTCACCGAGGTCGAAGAGCTCCACCTGGGCATCATCCACGCCAATGTCATGCCTTTCTCGAATTGCACCCTCATCATAACCATCACGGCAAAGGCAAGAAAAATCTCCCCTCCCTTTTGATTAAGCAGCACTCTGATCAAAGTTGTACTATGCTGAATTTCTTAGTAACATTTTGATGGTGTTTTTTGGTGCACGGGATGTTAGGATTCCTAATTAATAACCGAGGAAAATACTGTCAAAACACAAATTTTCATTTTACTATATACATAATATATCCGTCCCTTCCAGTCAATGTTTACGATATACTGTGCCTCGTGATCCGTCCCTACAGACACTCAGACAAATCACTCGCTGTGTATGAGTGTCATGACTCTATTTTAAGTGTGCACGTGCTAAAATTTGTTCAATTTGCTTATAGTTGCATTATGTTACTGGCCTATGCTGGACATTGTGTTTAAGATATGTAATGACCAATTAAAGCATATCTATTATTCTATATATATTTGTAAATGATCAGGTTCAAGGCACCTCATATGACAATTCTTGGGACTAGAATTATCATTAAGTCCATGAAAAATAGTCACATTGATTATGAGATCAAGACAAATTGTTTACATCACTTACATTAGTGGTTACATGATACAATGGCATTGATAAATTAACCAGTTGCCATTGTATACAGGTTTCTATCTTTAATCACGAGAACAAGGAAAGAAGGATCTAAGGCTGAGATTATTGAGATGTCATGTATTCAATAAGAAGCATTTAGAATCTGAAAATACAATTAAGTGTAATACATGTAATTAGCAATAGATCATAGACATTATGGTTATAGTGAAAACATACCATGATATCAGAAATGGATATAGAATAGTAGTATGAGAAATCCTAGCTGACTGCAAAAAAAAAAAAAAAAATGAAAATCCTGATCTTCATCATAGTGTAAATATTGGAAACCACTTCAAAGATTGTGTGGATTTTCTCCCTTTTTTCAGGAAAAAAGCGGTTACACAATTACATGGTCGTATATATGGCTAGCTTATTTATTATGCGCTGACATAGCACATTGTACACAAAGGATAACAATGTAGCGCCTACAAATACTCATTTGGGACAAGTGACGAGCTTTAGTCTTTTCTGCAGTGTATGTGATTACATATTTTCTTTAAACTTATTTTCAGACATCCTTGTATATATCATTCAATTTTGGTATTAAAACCGTAAGATCCTTGTATATATCATTCAATTTCGAAATAATAGATATTCTCCTATAACGGTTCAAGTGGTTTCAGATTTTCTAGTTCCCGAGACGTCTAAATTTCCTTTATATTACAATCACCTAAAATGACAATTAGATTACTTAAATTGCAATACCAGTTAAGATAGAGAACTAAGTATTATTGTTAATTTGATCAGGTGGAGGAGGGCTTCACCGTCACAGCGGAGGAGATCGTTGGCAGACTCAATTCTTTGTTACTGCCCGTGCATAGCTGCTGCAACGGCCCTGAAGAAACAGGAAACTAACTACAGGCAATCATCTTGTGCTTGCATATACTATATACATATACAACGGTATATGATGCTCGAGTGTTTTAAGTTTTATTTTTGTCTGATTTACGGCTTGAGTTTGTTTTTCCCTTGGGGCAGCGTCGCTTCACGTAGCGTGCATGGGATTAACCAACACAATGCATGCACACAGTGTGAAGTGAAATGATGTGGTAATGGTAATGCGCATGCACGGTCTCTCAAAAAAAAAAAAGCGCATGCACGGCAGTGGATGCTTGCGAAGAGAATCTCTCCACCACATGTTTGCAGTTTGGCGTGAGACATCAACACTCATGCAGATTGATCGATGCTTGTTGTCGCTGAAAAGCGCTCAGAGAAAGATCAAGTCAGATGGTTGCTTCCAATCAATAAAACATGCAAGTACCAAGTGGTCCACATGAATCCGTGCAAATTGTCAATTTAGCCGTTTTGCACCTACCGATCTTTCTTTGCTTGTAAAATATATTTAATCTTGTACTATCTCCCTGTTCGTGATTCTAGATGTCTCCGTCAATCTGATATATATTTCTGCATGTACAATTACTGCTGTATTCTTCAGTTCAAGGAAAAGTGCGCCGTGTATTACAGCATAGTGAGAAGAAATTGCATGTACCACTCTAGCTAGATACCTCCCTCTGTACTAATTAGAATTTTCAGAAGTTTTGCAGTCCTCCTTTGAATTACCTGGGCAGGGAATCTGAAGAAAAATTCAAATAGTACCGTGCAGGGGCGGAGCCAGGTTCAGGCCAACCTGGGCTCCGGCCCCCCCTTGCCATGGTAAAAATTCCCAAGTCTGGTAGCATTTGAGCCCATCTAAATTGATTTTATGCAACACAATCTTTGCCAGGTGCTTGCCCATGTGCTTGTGCAAGCAAATTAACATTGCTCAACATCATCAGGCTCCCGATTTGCCACTTCTAGCATGCTCGCTATGCCACTTCCATCCACTGGGCTCCCTGCTGGTCGCTCCCTCACAATTTTTACTGTTCACGGCCCCCCCTCGATCCCGTAGCTGGCTCCGCCACTGGTACCGTGTATACGTACTTAATACAATACATGTGCTAATTCTGGTGTCGTGTGATGAGGGAACAACTTAGGTAGGGAGGAGTATAACTGAGGGCTGGGGTAATACAATTCGCAGATGTGCCCCACAAGAAGAAAAAAAACCGCAGCTGCGCACTCCCGGATCGTCATGGAATATGTAAGCAAAGCGATCATGATTTAGAATGAGTTGACTCGGATCTCAATGAAGGTGTAATCTCGCAATCAAGAAAGGTAAACTCAAAAATTTCAAATAAAGAAAATGTAGCAATGTTTGGATAGGTTATTTTAACAAGAGACATACATTAGTTGAGTGAACACCATCTTCAGCAAACCCATTGGGCCCATTCTGATAATGCTATCTATATAATAATTGTCCCTGTACTGTTTTTGGTGAATTGGTGATCCTCCATGATTGAAATCACAGTAGGCAGCGCAATATCCATGATGTGAGCGAAGTCTAATTTATTTATAGCGTAGCTACATATTTAATTTCCCTAGCTGCTAAACAAACTAGAGCACAAATGGCAAACAAAGTACCGGCCACGCAAGGCAGAGCGTATTTTATTCACTGCTTTAGGATTCAATTTTTCTTTCCCTCGTGGGCCCTCCTCTGGATATGCATTTTGTTGAAGCTAGCAACTACAAAGGTCTCAACTCTTTAAAGCTGCGCGCACGCACACACCAACTTCTCGGGCTCTATCTATCAAAGCCATCAGGAACTCTGTTGTTACAGCCAAACGCACAGAAACGGAACGCAGGCGGCTAAGCTCCGACAGGGTACATATGGCGGCCCACGTGAGCATGTCCCCTAGCACTCGCATCAGCAAACTTTGTTGCGGATGCATGCACTGGTGACTGATCAATCAGTTAACACGGATTTAATTAGGTTTGGTGTCAGGTACGGACCATCATACTGTAGCTCGATCTGTGAGAAGCGATTAATCGATTTTGTTTCTTCTCACTGTGTATGTAGAATTGTCAGAGTTTTCGGCGAGAAATTGCTGCTGTTTCTCGTTGTTATGTGCGATGCCGATCCAAACAAATATCTTCTAAAATTAGTTGGCTAAAAAATTAGCTGGCTAAAATTAACCGGCTAAAAGATCCAAACAAGACCTAACTTCTTCTATGAGGCAAATATATCATTGTAAAACTTGTAAATTCCTTTGCCTCCACCGTACGTAGCCTAACTTTGTTTGTTTAAACGATCCCCAGCAAATCAGGAGATAATGCTTGTTTATTGCCTGCCCAAGATCTGGAAAACTATATTTTTTCCAAATCCGATCCGTACGATGCACTATACATATCTTATACAATTCTTGGTCACATTTATGCGGCCGACCAGTAGTTGTCACCTCTGTATACGTTATATTAAAAAAAAGTAACAAAAAAAAATACAACAATCCATTGTTATCGATCGGTCGAACCTGCACCAAAACATTTCACAATGCTCAGGTCACGCAAGCTGCAATATCGTCGTCGTGTAATTGCAAGCACGGCATGTGACCGATCGAATTAGTTTAATATTTTAAGTTTGTCCCTAATATGATTGGCTCTAGGCCTGCGGCTCCACCAGTCGACCAGTCCTAGTTCATAATCCACTTGATCTCGTTCGCTGGCTTAAGCGAACAGACAAATAATCATAGTTGCCATCAGCCGCTCTGGCTCGCGAGTTGATTTGCTATGGTACAATGAAAATAACGTCTTTGCGTGCATTAATTTTAGTGGCCTGCGTCTTCAGGATACTGCACCAGCAATTGGCAAAATAAGTACGGGCCGGGGTAGGTCAGGATTTGAGACCGTTGAGCAATTGACCATGCAAGAAGGCGGTCACACAATCAAATTCTATATATACGAAGCACAAAATACAATCTATAGAATGTATCGAATCATTTATAAATATATATATGATTCAGTTTCTGAGGTGTCTGCTGAAAATAATAGCAATATGTAGCAAAAGAAAGTGTAAGCATAATTGAGACACATCAAAACGGGCAGGACAAGCATGTTGGGATCATATAAAGGTCACGTTGGGTTCTGGTACAAAAATAGACGTCATACTAGACTGCGCATTCGAGCATTCAAATTTTATTAGCTACGTTCGTTTTCAGGCTTCAGTTGTATTTCTTTTGCTGCGAAAGGAAGTGAACTAGCTCCTACCGCCGCCACTAGCTATCCGACTGTAAAGTAGCATAATAAATTGAAATCAGTCTTAGCAGGTGCCACATATAGTTTTCAGCCAGATTTTGTACTCAAAATGATGGTTCAAAAGATCTCCCTGAGATTTTGACATATGGTGACAATAGCCCCAGCTCCCGAAAAAGAAAAAAAGTGAAAGGGCCCACTGAGTGTTTAGAACAAGGACACCAGCCGTATCCCTCTGGACTCTGGAGGGTGTGCTCTGCGTGCGTATATCGAGAAGGTTCTTACTGGACGGCCGCAATTTGCACAGCGTGCTGCATGACACAAGCAAACGGCACGTGATTTTGCACCCGGCTGGTAACGTGCATCGATCGACGGCTTTCATGCATGCGTGGTTAACAGAATTGCTGCCAGAAGTAAATTAAGGTATCCGCGCGCACCTATCTAGTGCCTGGACCATTGGAGGAGCTACGTATATAATCTAGCCATGCTAGCTTCTAGCGTTTGGGGAGTTTAATTTGATCTGATGGTTGACGGAACGGCAGTCTCTTTCCATGGAAAGATAGATTTCTGAAAGGCCAAACTAAAGTAAGATGTTTATAGTGGTCTTACCCCAATAATCAGCCTGTTCGTTTCGCTAAAAATAACTGCGAACACTGTAGCAGCTGCAGAAACACTGTAGCAGCTGCAGAAGAAATAACTGCGAACACTGTAGCTACTGCAAAGCAGCCGCTGCAAAGCAGCGAGACGAACACGTTGAATAGAGGTCTTGATATGCAAGTTGCTTTTGATTTATGGTTAAGCTGTACAATATATACAAGTCAAATAATCCGTAGAGTAGAAAGTGTAGCTTTTGCTTGTATTTTGCCTGTCTCCACTTTTCCAGCTCAGCTTAATGTTTGGGTGGACCCAATGATGTGGAATTCAGTAGTCCCCCAATTTAAGATAAGGGCAGGTACAACGGTGTTGTCTCGTAGACGGTCTCATACATGACACGTAATCATAAGACGATCTATGAGACCATGTATACAATGGATGGTTGTTTTAGTTGTCTCATAGAAATATCATACTTCCTTTATTTGTGGTGAAAAAAGGAATATTTATGAGTTGCATGGCAACCACAACTCGTACAATGGTGTGAAAGCCGTCTCATACTTCTAAATTTTAGCGTATGAGGTGGTTGCATCGCGAAACAACCGCCTCTTTCTCTCACCTCCCTTTCTCTCTTCCATGACATCAAAAATCCTATGTCACAATGCATGAGACGGGCTATGAGACTGCCTATGTGTAGCGTACTTCTAATATATATACATACTATGGAGCATTCCGACAGACACTGAACTAAAAAACAAGTATGAAGCATCGTCTGAACGTCATCATTTTAAATAACAAGAAGATCATTAGTTGATATATTGAGACAACACGCTCTCTAAACGCATGATAGTATCAAGTTGTACTTCCTCTATCCAGAAATATAGTGTACATCTAGTTTTGTCCTAAGCCAAACTTTTTAAACTTTGACCAACGATATCTAAAAATATATATTATTTCAAAGTAAGAGAGTTATATATTATGAAAGTTCATTTCATGATGAATTTAGTAAAAGCATTTTCATGTTGTCAATCTTTACGGTTTTCTATATATTATTGGTTAAAAAAGTTTGACTTAGATTAAAGCTACATGTACATTATATTTTCTGGACGGATAGAGTATTTAACTACTAGAATTTATGAGTTTCCCTACGCCTCACATTAGTAGGGAAAGGGCGAAAAAGCCTAGGGAAGGATTTTCCCTACCTGTTTTCCTAAGCAAAGATTCCTAGGGACGATTTCTACGAGAAAGAAGAATTTTCCAACGGTTTCTTATGAGCTTCTGAAAAAAAATATTATTGTGGTTCTGTGTGTATGAGAGTGGACCTATGGTATTGGATTTGGTGTCAAATTATAATCCCTCCATTTCAATTTAAATGTTGTTCTAGAACAAATCACATGAACTAAGATGATATGATAAAATATTAAATGACATTGTTACTCTCATTAAATGCACAACCCTATCTGCCACAACAACTCCCTATGTATCCTTCTCGCCATCGATCGCTTCCTCCCACTAGAGTCGCTCCTTGCCGCTACTCTACTCTCATCGACACAAGCCACCCTAGGATCCATGCATTTGAGTCAAGCATGCCTCCATAGATCTAGGCTTCTTGCAGAAGGGCTACCTCGACAGGGGTGTGGACTTGGAAGCTCGTCCATGTCGAGTGGGGAGAGAGAGAGGGGGGGGGGGGGGGGGGGGGGGGGGGAGTTATTAGCTCCCTGTCCACCTCAATGGATTAGGGGTGACCGACAAGTTAGCGAGATTACAACATAAATTTCTCTTGTATTTTGAGAGTTAGAGCAATTTGCTTTTCTTAAAATTGAACAATGTATGACCTAGGATTATAACATTTTCCTTTCAATCAATATAAAAATAGGTCTGCTTTTACTGTTTTGATCGACTATACAAAATTCCACAATCTGATCACACAGAGCAATTAGAGTTAAAACCAGATTCGCCCTTCTCCAGTAGTTAGATGTCATAGATCCTACACCATCTAACTACTATCTCTAGATGTTCCAACAGAGCCTTATAGAAGACACAAGTACGCCCACTTTCTCTTACATTTAACTATTTGGCACATCATCAAAAACCATAGGTGGTAAACAATAAATGTGTATGATTCTACCCGCTAGGAGTAGTCTTAGAAGTATGCACAAGCATCAACAAGAGTCATAAATAAAAAGTGACAGAGAATAAAATGACCAAGTTGTTCTTCCTGCTTTGATATGCCTCTGGAATTATGAGAGAGTAATTGGTGAGTGCAATTGTATAAGAGACGCTAACCATGAAAGAAATGGAGAAAATTATACTGCTGCTTTATAGAAATTATCGAGTATATAGTTTTAGAGCTCAGAAGCAGTTTCAAACTAATCCAACATGAAGATAAAATGTCAGCAACATCTTCCCATGTTGTGGGCAAGGCAACATACCAGAGCCCATAGGTTATACTGGTACTTATGTACAATACATCACTAATCTTTCCTTTTTTTCGCAGCAGCTTCTCTTGTGGGCCATGGTAGTATTTTCTAATGTAATTTTATTTATTATTTATTTTTTAATCTGATCCGTACTAATAAAAAAATCTATGGTCATTCATCCAAGGAAAATATTCATAAACTCTAAACATTAGAACCTAAAAAAATTACTACATAGATTCTAATACTGTTAGCGCTCAACACTACCACCATAATTAAACCCGTGCCATTAAAAATAATATTTGTAACAGATATATGTGTTGAAGTGTGACATCATCAAAGAAAACGTTACTCTCCCAAAAGTTATTCAGAGGAAGTAATTTCATTTTTTGAACTTTTGTTGTTATAGATAAATTGCAGCATCCTATTATGATGTAAATGGACAGAACGTTTTCTTTGATATTATCTAATTAAAAAAGGTGGATTGAAACATTATCATAAGTACTGGAAAAGAGCAATGCATTATTGGTCGATCATACCTGTCCCAATATAGCTCACCTGACATTGATATGGATAGGAGGCCAGATCAACGTATCATCAATTTGTATCTCATGTACATGCAACCTTCCCTGCTGGTCAAAATATCATTTTCACTAGATACAGAACACAAAGTGAGAATCCCAAAATAAGATTTCTTTATATTTTCCTTGGCTGTTGGGTGTGAGGTGAGAGAGAGGGGCCTCCAGTGATAGCAAACATAACAGGGACAGTGAGCACAGTGTGGGGTGGCGCTAGCTATAAAAGGGGAGCTCTCTCGCATATTATTTCGACAATATTTAGTGGAGGCGACTGCCAGTACTATATCAAGCCAATATTTTGCAAAGGATCTTTGGTATGGTGTAGTTTCCTTGATTTCTTGTGCATTTGTTGTTGTAGGCCTCTTATATGATTCAGATTAATTCTTCCTTCTCTCCGAGTGACGACGCGACCTAGCAAGAAGCTGTAGTCTCGTTTTAGCTTCTCTAAAAAGTGATCCAGAAAAGTTACGTGAATTTAGGACATGGTCATTTTACCCGGTCATACAACAACACATCTTCTTAACTAAACGGTCTTTGTACGACAAGAATTTTCTATGCGTATAGTTAATTTCGTCCCTCCACTCTTGAGGGGGGCATGAGAAATGGTTCATTCATTGGAATCATCATTTTGCTGGAGCAGCTAGCCACGCGCCTATGGAGGAGTCGAGCATGTTCATGCAGTGGGCGATGAACACGCTGCACCACGAGCAGCCGGCGCCGGCTGCCGTCGACGACGACTGCGGAGAGGCGACCTTCCCCTCGCTCCAAGCGCTCCGCGAGGCCTCGCACGCAGCTGAAATGGTCCAGGAGCTGATCCGGGACGACCATCCGACGAACAGCTGGAGCTCCGGCGACGGAGACACCACCGACGGCAGCAGCTCGGGCAACAACTTGCGCCCCCCCTCGGTCATGGATCACGATGTCTGGCCGGCGTCGCCGAACTCGGCGAGACGGCCGGTCCTGAGCAGATCAAGCGGCGGCGCCGCTGGCACCAACCCTCCCGTGAGCTGGAACTTCAGCGCCGCCTCGTCGCAGCCTGGCGGCGACGGCGGCATGCTGCCGGAGACTGCCGCCTCACGTGGCGGCGGACTTCCTGATTTGGTGCAGTACGGGTCACCGCCGACGAGAAGAGGCGGCCTAAAGAGCCCTGGATCCATGGCGACGCCGTACGCGCAGGACCACATCATCGCGGAGCGGAAGCGGCGGGAGAAGATCAACCAGCGCTTCATCGAGCTCTCCACCGTCATCCCCGGCCTCAAGAAGGTCCAGATCCCTGCACTTTTTCGACTCCAAAGTCCAAACTCTGACAGAAAATTGCACAATTAATGCAACGTACTCATTTCTGATGATCAGATGGACAAGGCGACGATTCTTTCCGACGCAACGAGATATGTAAAGGAGCTGCAAGAGAAGCTCAAAGACATGGAGGCCGGCAGCGGCAACGGCCGGAGCATCGAAACCGTGGTGGTCGTCAAGAGGCCATGCCTCCACGGCGCGGCGGCGCCAGATGAGGATGGGTCGCCGTTGTCAGCGTCGTCGTGCACGCCGGCGGCGAGTAAACAACTGCCGGAGATCGAGGCCCGGTTTTCGGACAAGAGCGTGATGGTGAGGATCCACTGCGAGAACGGCAAGTCGGTGGCCGTGAAGGTGCTCACCGAGGTCGAGGAGCTCCACCTCGGCATCGTCCACGCCATTGTCATGCCTTTCTCGGCTTGCACACTAATCATAACCATCACGGCAAAGGCAAGAAAATTTCACCCTCCCTTTTGATTAATCAGCACTCTCATCATAATTGTACTTTGCTGAATTTCTTAATAACAGTTGATGAGTTGATGGTGTTTTTGGTGCACGGGATGTTAGCTAGGATTC
Source organism: Eragrostis curvula (assembly GCA_007726485.1). Classification (NCBI taxonomy): domain Eukaryota; kingdom Viridiplantae; phylum Streptophyta; class Magnoliopsida; order Poales; family Poaceae; genus Eragrostis; species Eragrostis curvula. Next base: position 15,650,667 of record CM017443.1, read on the forward strand.
CTAATAACTGAAGAAAATATAGTCTAAAAGACAAATTTCCATTCCACTTTATTTATATATGGCCCCTTGATCCGTCGCTTGCATTCAGTGTTTCCAATATACAGCATTTCGTGATCCGTCCCTACAGACACTGAGACATAGTATCGCTCATCATTGTTTATGGGTGACTCGATATTACTATGTCTCAGTTAGACGATGTTAGAGGATTTACGGATTTCGTCTTCTTTTTTATGCTGACTAAGTGTTTCGTAAATTAATCCTCTAACTGACCTTGAGATCAAGACAAATAATTTACATCTGTTACAATCTCGCCAACAGGTGCCATGAAGAACCAAGTGGACATAACGCTGCTGCGGAACCCAACCCCTAAGCTTCCCTTCTCTAGCTCAATCTGCCTCCTTTTGGCCAGCATGTTGGCCTGCAAGTTTCTTTCTTTCCTTTCCAGTTTTCTTTTTCCGTTTAGTTTGCAAACTTTTTTCCTAGCAAGCCAGCTACGGCTGTCTGAACTGTAATAATTTGTACTCTGACTGCGCGGTTTGATCTCTTCTTGCTTAATGCAAAGGCACCTGCCATATTTTCGTAAAAAAAAAAACATTAGTGATTACATGTTACACGGTTATATTTTTAATCATGATATCAAGGAAAGAAGGGTCTAAGTAACTTTTATTGCAAGAGACTGTGTACGAGAAAGTTGAGATTAGTAGGATGTCATATATATACATGTCCATAACAATGGATTCATATACAGATATTATAGTTATAGTAAAAATATAGTCTGTGATCTAAAAAATAGAAATAGAAGAGTGCGGGGAATCCCAGCTGTCTGAGAAACATCATGGTTTTTTAGAACCGTGATGCTGCAAGCCACTTCAAACAATGTGTGAAATTTCTCCATTTTCTGGAAATAAGTGGTTAACATAATTAGAAGGTAGTACATATGGCTGATATAGCACATTATATTGTACATAAAGGATAACAAAGTAGTACCCACAAATGAAAACTCATTTGGGACAAGCAATCTTTAGTCTTCTCCAGTGTGTCTAAATATTTTTTTTTTTGCGAGGAGTCTAAATATATTTTTTTGACCTTGTTTCGAGACTTCTTTGTATATATGATTCAGTTTTGGCTTTAACATAACATCCTTGCATTTGCTTGATGAATAGTTTCATTTGCTTGATGAATAGAATTCCCTGTATATCTAAAAATAGCAATCTAAATAATAGATATCCTCATATATATATTTCAACTGGTTTCAGATTTGATAATTCCTCGGTCGCCTAAATTTTCCTTTATCGGTCTTTCAATCACCTGAAATGACAATTGCGTAACTTAAATTGCAGTTCAGATATATACTACGTTATGAGATGCTTCAGATCAGCCAAAATATTAATTATTTGTCTGATCAGGTGGAGGAGGGCTTCACGGTCACAGCGGAGGAGATTGTTGGCAGGCTCAATTCTGTGTTACTGCCCGTGCATAGCAACTGCAACAGCCCTGAAGAAACAGAAAACTAACTAAAGGCAGTTAGCTTTCGCTTGCACATACTACATACATATACAACGGTATATATATGATGCTAGAGTGTTTTTTGTTTTATTTGTGTTGGATTTACGGCATTAGTTTTTCCCCCTTGTGGCGGGTCGGTTCACGTAGCGTGCATGGGATTAACCAAGACAACGCATGCACACAGTATGAAGTGAAGGGATGTGGTGATGGTAATGCGCATGCACACTCCAGTGGATGCTGGTGACGAGAATCTCTCCACCACATGTTTGCAATTTGGCGTGAGACATCAACACCCATGCAGATTGATCGATGCTATTGTTGTCGCTGAAAAGCGCTCAGGGAAAGATTGTAACACCCTATGTTTTGCCCATAATGAAAAACCACTAAAAATTTGAACTTTTTCAAATTTGAACAAAATTCAATCAAAGTAGAAGTCAAATCCAAGCCAAATTCAAAATTTCGAATTTTAATTGTGCATCAAACACCACCATGTGCATATTTGGAATTTTCTGATTTTAATTATGTGTTCATTTGGTTTTGATCCTTTTTCAAATTTGAAATCCATTCAAATTTGAATATCTGAAAATCCTGGAAAAGTTTAAACCATCTCTTCCCTCCTGGGCCGCCCCTCTCTTTTTCTTTCTCCCCGGCCCACTCTCTTCTCCTTTTTCCTTCCCGCGCGCAGCCCAAACTCCTCTCCCCTCCGGCCCAGCAGCAGCCCGGCCTGCTCTTCCGCGCCGAGCCACTGACAGGTGGGCCCCACCTGTCAGTGTCGTCCCCTTCCTCCTGCCACCGCGCCAGCGCGCCCATGCTGGCTGCCCCGCTCCGTCGCGTCGACCGCGCTGCTCCCAGCAGGACCGCACGTGCACGCGCTCGCGGAGGCATCGCCCAGTCCCGTCGCCCGTCGCCTCAAGACCCCACCAGCCCACACCGTGACCGGCGACCTCAACAACCCCGGCGAAGCATCACCTCAACCCGTCATCCCAGCTCAGCCGCGCCCCCGTCTCGTCGCCTCCGACAACCGTGCTCCGCACTGTGGACGTCGTCACGCTCCCGTCCTCCGCGCCTAACTCTGCACCGCGTCGCGTCGCATTGAAGTCCGGTGACCAAGCCGACGACCACCGCCATGACCACGCCCAACGGCCACTCCTCGGCCGCCTATAAAAGCTGCAGAGCTCCGCGCAGCGCTCCTCCTCCTCTTCCCGCGCTCAAACCAGCTTCATCGCCACCCGAGCCCGTCAATTTCAACTCTTCCCCATCTTCGGCCTCCACTCTGGCGACCGCTCCGACGTGAATTTACCGAGCAACCAGTGGGCCTCCGTTCCCCCTTCTCTGCTCCTCTTGCTCTCTCTTGCTCCCTCTAACCCCGCGGCCTCACCATTTTGCAGCTAAGCTGCTGAGCATGGCGGGCACCGGAGGTTAGGGTTCCGGCCACCGCTCGACGACGGCAAGCCGCCTCCGCCCCCTCTCCGTCATCAACAAACTCGCGGTGAGCACCACCACCCTCTCCTCTCCCTCTTGCGCGCTTAAATTCGTAGCTCATAGCTCGCATTCTAGCTCCGCGTCGCGCACCGCCCTTCGCCGCCGCGCGGCCTCGCCGCCGGCAGGCTTCCCGGCCATGCCTCGCCGCGCTGAGATGCGCGTTGCACTCCCCGCGCTCCCGCGCACGCGCACGGCCGCACAAACGAGCGCAGAACCACGCGCCCGCGCCCTTCCCCTCGCGCGCAGCCGCGCCGCCGCACTCTGGCGAGCGCGCGCCGCCGTCTCGAAGCCCCGCGACGTCACCGTCAAGCAGTCCTCGCTCCGCCTCCGCGCGTAGAAGCCGTAGGTGCTCACCGCTTCGTCATCCGAGCTCTGTAGCCGCCGCCGGTGAGGTTTCCGGCGAGGCGCCGCCGCGCGCGCTCACCGCTCCGACGCACCCTGGCCGCGCTGCGTCATCGTCCGACGTGGCGTGCCGCGTCAGCGCCCGGGCCCGCGACGACCCAGTCATCTCGCCCCGTCAGCGCCCAGTCAGCACGCGCCCACGGGCGCGGTGCACCGTGGACCGCCCTCACGTGCACGTCCGGTCCACAGTCCGCGTGAACCGAGTCCACAGCACAGTGCTGTACAGTGACCCCGGCCCCAGTGGCCCACTCGCCAGCCTCACACAGCCTCTGGAAATTACTAGATCCACACGTAGAGTGTACCCAGGAAGTTATTTCGAGCACTTTCCTTTATCAGAAAAATTCCATAAAATTCCTAAAAATACTAGATTATCTTCTAATCATTTTGCAACACTTGTTTACTCCATAATAATTAATATTATGCCTATGCTTAACTACTTAGCTTAATCCTAATTATTTCCTATGTTGCAAACTTATAAAATCTATATCTTTTTCGTCCTAGCTCCGATTCGGGTGATCCTTTCACCAAAATTTATCTAAACTCATGAGCTATTCGTTGTTACCAAAGCCCTCTGTTGTTGGTCTCTTTTTGGTCTTCGTTTGATTTAATTGCTTGTTAGCTCAATTGTTTGATCGGTAGTTTAATTCGATCGCTGTTTGCAATCAATAGAGGAGCAAGTCTTCGAGGAAGGAGCGGAGAATCCGGATTACGAGGACTTAGAAGAAGAAGACTTTTGTGAAGGCAAGTTCTAACCCCATTGGTCATATTGATCCCATGTTTGCAAATAATCCTATTTAGAGCCTGTTTTGGAAATAACTGTGCATGATATTTAAATTTGCTTTAAATGCTAAGATGATCCTATGCTGATGATTGCCATACCTTGTTAATTGTTCATCCACTGCCTTGTTAAGCTCTAGGTTTCACTATCATTAATTCCTTAATGATATGCTGATATGCCATGCTGCTTAGGACTTGTTACATATGTACTTAATTAATCTTGCTATACATGCTTTTGGTGTAAAATTGGCGTGTGTTTGGTGGAGTGCGTGTGTGTGAATATGAAATGTGGGATGGTACTATATACTAGTGATGATTGTAATTCATAGTGGGGTACTTCTGGCGGGAGCAGGCGAGGTAGTCCTCAGTGGGGAGGCCTATCTCTGGGATGCGGTTCCTCCTTTGAGGATAGCTATTGAAGATGCTTGCTTCGGTCGTATAAGGACCGGTTCATGTGCCGCCTTGCCTAGCACCTTTCGTACAACCACATGCCTTGAATGGGAAAGGTTTGGAACCACACCCTACTATAGTGTTCACCCGGTACCCACCTGGAGGGCAGGAGTTGCGGCGGAAGCCAGGAGAAGACTCGACATGGCAGGTGTCGGGATCCGGCGTATGGTGATTCTTCAGGCCTTTCTACATGATAATGATGATATTGTGAAGCCCCTGGTCGCAGTATTTCCGTGGTGGTGCCGCGGTGACATCAAGTAGGTACGGGACCATTAGTGTGTCTGTCCGATCCATGACGATGGGAAGGGCTGACATGCCTTGTGGGGAATTGTGTACAACCTCTGCAGAATTACAAATCTATCATGATAGCCGTGTTCCACGGTATTGGGCAACGCGAAAGCTTGTGCCACACAATGATTAGTACAACGGTGTGAGTAACTTTCTTGGTGTGTTTTTGGAATACTCCGGTGTGGAACCGTGTGCTGGTTTCCTGCCAGCATTAAAATGTAGGAACTGGCGGGATGGACTTTGTCTCCCCTAGGGCCAAACAACCCTATTAATCCCCAATGATAACCTTGTTTAGTAGTTTGCGAACTGCTTTGTTTTACAAACAACCCCTGCATAAAACTGGCCTTCCGCCCAGTTACTAAGCCCTCGGCCTATCATTGATATTATCCTTGCATGCTTAAACCCCTTGCTGTTAGGACTAGCTGAGTACCCTATGTACTCACCCTTGCTTAAATCATTCAGATGAGGAACCTGAGTACCAGGAGGATGGTGATGAAGAGTAGGGTCCCGTCTACACTCAAGATGCCTGTGCTAATACCGCTTTCGATTTTTCCGCTGTAGTAGTATTTAAGTGGTTCTGCTGTTGCAGCCCACATGTTTGATGCTTGATGTAATAAAGTGGCCTTTGGCCGTTCGTTGTAAGACCTTTTATGTATGAAGGCTTGTATGAGACTCGGTAATATTTATGTAAGTGATGACTCTGTGATATCAGTCTGTTTAAGTGTTCGTATCAGCGTCTGATCCAGAGACTGATACGGTAAGCACTAATGCTCCAGAAATGAGGTACGATAAAGATCAAGTCAGACGGTCGCTTCCAATGAATAAAACATGCAAGTACCAAGGGGTCCTTATATATGAATCCGTGCAAACTGTCAATTAAGCCATTGTGCACCGATGTTTCCTTGTGCTTGTAAAACATATATAATATTGTACTATTTCTCTGTTAGTGATTCCATATGTCTCAGTCGATCTGATATATTTCTGCATGTACAGTTATGTACTGCTGTATATTTGAGTAAAAAAAAGTGCATATATGCATATAATTAGTATTGTGTATTATTGTAGCATAATGGGAAGAAATTGCACGTAGAACTCTAAATAGCATTAAAAAGGCCGCGTACAGATAGGGAAAATCTGATGTAGAATTATGCAGGAGATATTATCTGTAAGAAATTCGCACCAGATAGAATCGCCAGGAATCTTGCTTGTTCTGGTGTATGTATTTACCTGGCAGGGAATGTACATTGTACGAACTTAATACTCACACATTCTTAACTAAGAGCGCTGTGGTGTAGTGTGATGAGGGGAAAATTTATACAGGGAGTATATACTAGGAAATCAGGCGCGCTACGCTGCGCCCATTTGAGTTTCATTGGCTCAGATATGAATACACATAAGTTAAAAGTTTTTTTGTAAAATTACCAAAGGCTCCGGCTTGGAATGTAAAATTAGACATAATGTAGAAACCCTTTTTGGAAAATCTCCAAACTTGGAGACGTGGACGCACCTGGTCCATGTTTTCCTCATCTTCTTCCTCCGTTCTCCTCCTGCGTGAGTTGCGCTCCTCTTCTACTCTCTCTCTTCTCCGAGCAGCGGTGGCAGTTGGCGACGGCGCCGCCATGGAGCAGGGCGCCGGCAGAGGGGAGGGAGCAGGGGCGCGGGGCTGCAGCCTCGTGTTCATCCATCAGCGCGAAGCTCGGGGTGAGGAGGCGGCAGCTCGAGCAGCGACCTCGACGGCATGCATGGTGGAGCAGAGCGGCGCAAGCTCAATGGCGGGATGACGGCCAGACGTCAGAGGTCATTTTATTTCAAATCGATTTCTTCCTCCCTCCCCATCCCTCCCATGGCGGACGAACCAGACGGCTTGAAAATGGTGGCCGGACACGTGCTCGTCTCCGGCAGAGGAGCAAGAGCAGCACGTGGTGAAGGCCCACCATGGCCACCGGCGTACGACATCGATGTGGCCGCCGGGGAGGATGGCCACACCGGCGTCTAGGCGACGCGGCCTCACGGCTGTCGAGCACGTCAGCCAGAGTGCCGAGAGCGGCGGAAGTCTCACCAGCATCAGAACTTTACTATGACTGAGGATTGGGGTAATACATGTTTCTCAGTTGCGCTCCGCTAGAAGGAAAAAATCCCACAGTGCATCCCCGGGTCGTCATGGAATTTGTAAGAAAAGAAATCACGATTTAGAATGAGTTGACTAGGATCTCAATATAGGTGTAATATCACAATCAAGAAAGGTTAACTCAGAAAAATTAAATAAAGAAAGTTGTAGTGTTTGGATATATTATTTTAACCAGAGACATATTAGTTGAGTGAACACCATCCTCGGCAAACCCATTGGACCCATTCTGATAGTGATATCTATATAATTATTATCAGTGTACTAGTTTTGGTGAATTGGTGATCGTCCATGATTGAAACCTGAATAGGCAGCACAATCTCCATGATGTGAGCGAACTTTAAGTTATTTATAGGTAGCTATATTTTTATGAGACTTGCTATGGTGCTTGAAAGGAACCTGTAGTTTATCTTCTCTTGATTATTGTCAACCGTTGATTTGACCAGGCCATTAGCAAATAATCTATTTATCTTTAGTAAAACAAAGTTAAAAGGAGCCCTCATATTCGGTCTCAAGATCGAGAAATCCCCAACTTAATTGGACAAAAAAAATGTACATCGTTGATTGTTATGATGATCAACAGTTTAGATTAAGAATAAGACAATTTATAAATAGCTAGATTGGATTGGGAATTACTAATTAAAGATATAGAGAGTCCATGTCAAATTTAATACACGAATTCATGAATTTGGAATAAAGTTCAAAGCTAAGAGTCTATGTCTAGTAGAGCTCCTAAATAGCTCAATTTAGATTAAAAATGTTGAAAGTACAGGACCAAGTTGCAGTATTGAAGAAGTGTTGTAAATGGCGCCATTAGCAAACAACGGGTGGGGTGCCGCATTTGAAACAATTGTATATACTCTATATAGAAAAAGGCAAATAATAGGTCACTATTTTTGTACATGGAAACTTCACTACAACAAACAGAGCTTATAGCGACGGTTCAAAATCGACTATAGCCGCGGGCGGGCTGCCCCGCCGCTAGGCTAATGTCGCTAAAAATGAATCTTTCTAGCAGCGGGGCAAAATAACCGCCGCTAGAATCACAGCAGTAGCGGCGGGCTGTAAAGTCACCCGCCGCTACAAACGAAAAAAGAAAACAAAAAAAAATAGGCCTGACGTGTGGCCGGGCCCTGCTGGGTCCCGCCGCGCCGCCGACGAACCAGATCTCGCTCGCCGCCGCCGACGACATAGATCTCGCCGCCGCCGCCGCCGACCCAGATCCCGCCACGCCGCCGAGCTCGCCCGTCGCGCCGTCGTCGAGGGAGGACGCCGCGCTGCGTAGATCTACGTCGTCGACGGAGGGGGCGGCGTCGCATTGTCGTCGTCAAAGAAGGGGACCACGCCGCGCATACGCCGTCAAAGGGAAGGGGAGGAGGCCGCGCCGAACTTAAGCTGGCCTCCATGGAGCGCCGTGGCCGCGGGTGCTTAGCGCTGAGGACGCTGTTGCCCATAGCCGCCGCCGCGCCCGAGATCCAACGCTGTAGCAGGTCGCCGTGGTCGGGGATGGCACGCCGCGCCGCTTGGACGTCAACGAGAGCGCTCCCCCATCCGAGCCCCATGCAGCCTTGGGGCAGCGCGCCGCCGCTCCGTGGATCCTCGGCGGCGCTCCTCAGCCGCAGTTGTGGTCACCACCGCGCTGTGGCTGCGGGTCGTCGTTGAGGCGCGCCGCGCCAGGGAGCTGCGCTGCGCAGGGGCTCCGCCGGGGGGCTCGCCTCGCCGGGGCTGCGTCGCGCCAGAGAGAGAGAGAGAGAGAGAGAGGCCGCCAGGAAAGGGAGAGTGAAGAAGAGAAGGGTTAGGGTTACATATTTTATACAGCCGATGGAGATGTGGGCTGGGCCGAAGCACTTAGATGGGCTTAGGCAGTATGAGTCCAGAAAAGCGGCCGAGTAATAATCCTGCGAATTATTTTTCATTTTCAACACAAGTAAAGCATCATTGTAAAGTAATTTGCAAAACAAATATATTATACACTCTATAATATTTCTACATGTACTATACTACATGTATGTTGTTATGAAGGAGTTTCAAAAAAATTGAATTGATTTTCTATTTACTACGGTTTAAACGATTTTTTGTGTACATGTCAAAAGCAATTTCAAATTGAACTATATGTACCACAAAATGATGCAAGCAAATGCATACAAATAATATTCACGCTTATTTGTTCCATTATAGACCATTCCAGATAAAGAGATGAAAAAAATTAATTGTTTGTTATGGACACTCGACTCTTCTATCTCCAAATTACCACAAAAATAATTTTAATAATATCAAAAAGTTGTTAGAAATTTCTACAAATTGGCATGTCAATATATTTTCAGTCCATAAAATTTCCATAGAAATTTCAAATGATTTCAATAAAGTGAGGATATACATTGTTCACAACTGGATACATCTCTCTTACAGCTTCATACAACTTAACTCAAACATTCAAGTTTCCATCACTTAGAATGCTTTTCAAACTTGTATGAGCCATAAATTTGAAAATAAGCTTACATTTGACTTAATATTAGAAAATATGATGCAACATTAGCAATTGTCATGAAAAATTCACATCAAAGTATTTATCTTAATAATATAAAATTTGACGAAAACAATTCGTATAAAAAATAAAAATATATAGCAGTAAACATATGAAAATACATTATTACATGAAAGAGCATGATTTTAGAAAAATATAGAAAAAAGAATCATCAAATTCGGAGTTCGTATGTGGGAGAACTACTACTTACAATTTTTAACTCGGGATTTAAAAAACAAATCATGACTATCCTTGTGTTCTATGGCCTCTTATTTGTAGCCGCGGTTCACATTATGGACCGCGGCTAAAAATCGGCTCTCATTTGTAGCCGCGGTTCGTAACGTGAACCGCGGCTAAAAATCATTTGTCGCCGCGATCCGTAACGTGATCCGCGGCTAAAAATTGATTTGTAGCCGCGGACCGTGATGTGGTCCGCGGCTACAAATATGACTCCATTTGTAGCCGCGGTTCATGATTGTTTCCGCGGCTATAAGGATTTGGCTTGTGTCGCTAAAGGAGACTTTTGTTGTAGTGCTTGATAGGGATGCACTACGGCTGGAGAAACTAGAACGCTCCAATCATAGGCCAAACGCGGTGGCTTGTGCCTTTACATACGTAGTTCATCATCACCCGTTGCAGCTGAGGGGACACATGAAGCCGTATAGCGATGTAAGAGGCGTCTGCCGGGTAGTTGGTTCATACAGTCATCGTCTCGAACTGCAGAGGATTGGAGCATTACGCAGTGGTCCTAACAAGCTGACAGTTCCCGCTGAAGTGAACATCGTGCCAAGCCGAATTTCGGCTTCAGCTTTGATTTCGAGAAGATAGCTACAACATCTTAACTGACCAGAGAAACAATTTGCAATTTGACGACCTCAATTTTAGGAGACAACGATGATCGATAATTACAGGTCACGGGGTAAATTTTGTCCGGAACCGGACAACCATGGATGGAGAGAACCACGACCGATAGATTGACTCTGGTTGGAGAAAGTGCTAAATTACTCTAAATTTTCCGGTTACAGTTAGTACGACACTATTTCGGTTCGACTTGAACAAATGAATCGCTATTGTGATTTTCAAGCATAATTTCCTTTATTGCTAAGAAAACTAGAGCATAGATCGCATATAAAGAACCGGCCACTCAAGAAAGAGCGTATTTTATTAACTCCATTGGGGTCGTTATTCCCTTTTCTCCTGCACCCTCCTATGGATATAAAAAATGTTTGCATGTCTAGTCCTTGTGATTGCAAGAGGCCAGCACGTTAACTATCAATTGTTTCCTATTGAACCTAGCAAGTTCTCAACTTTAAAAGACCGTAGCCCTCACTTCGCTTCAAATCTGAGCGCACGCACACACCAACTTCTCGGGCCCTATCGAAAGCCATCAAGAACGCTGTTGTTACAGCCATGAGCACAGAAACGGGACGCAGGCGGCTAAGCCTGGGACAGGGCACATATGGGCATATGGCGGCCCACGTGAGCATGTCCCCTAGCATAGCATGCATCAGCAAACTTAAGTGGTGATTCTACATGCCTGTACTAATCAATCAATCGATTAAGACGGATTTAATGAGGTTTGGTGTAAGGTACGGATCATCATACTGTGTACTGGTGTAAGGTACGGTTTGGGTCTACTGTTTCTCGGTGTTACGTGCGATGCCTCCGTAGTTCAGAAAAATCTACCGCCCATTATCGATTTCACCAAGTACGAATGAGCAAACAGCTTCGTTGACAGCTCCATGGCTTTTAATTAATTGGACCACTAACCCATGCAATGAAGTACTGTACGTAGATCACTGCCATCATGTAACCCCATAGTGAGGAGGTTTGCATGCCGCGTGTTCATGGACAGTGAGCTTGTTACTGCAAAAGGTAAAGAGAGGCAGAATCGCTTGGAGAACGCCCTCGATCGAAGATCTAGAGTGACGCATCATCCGCTTACTGCGTATCCTAGTTTCATCTTTACCTTTTCACCACATATAATAATATATCGATCTTTTCTTAAGCCACGAGTCCTGCCAGGATTTTGCTTACAATATTATTGGTGCGCTGCAACCGTGGAAAGATGTTTCAAAGAAGTACGTACGTGACATATGCATAAATTCATGCCATTGGCTAGTTTGATTAGTTACGGGTAAAATATAAATTAATACACGTCTTATCACCATAATTGTTCCTCAGCAAAACGGGATATATTTTTTCTCATGTATACGTCGATCTGATCTGTGTTTCTGCAAATGGATTAAATCTTCAACAAAACGCATCTATATTGCTTCAGAAGTCACACTGTTAGATTACGAAACAAATAGAAAGTTTACAGTGCTAGTGCTATAGCATCATATGGCTATACCGGCAGTTCGGTACAATATTATCTGAGAAACTCACAGCCACACACCAAAGATGTCCTTACAAGCTAGTACCGTTTTGATTCAAGCTGAATCATCTTATTTCCTCTAAATCTTGTATGTTCAAGACAGATGCTGCTTGCTAAAACTAGTCATAGCTGGTACTTGGTCTATAAGTGAAGCGTCTCTGCTTTTCACATGATCGAGTCGGTACGCGCTGAAGAACAGACGTAACAGTACATAACATAAAAAGCACAAATTTACATCTTTAAGTTATTACAAGTCTTAAATGATTTAAAACACGTGAGTAGCACAACGGAAGTCTAAAAGATACAATACTACAACACTCGACGAAACGTGGCCGCACATCGAAGCCCTGCGATGTGGACCTGCTGAGGAACTCCACCAAACAACAACGGAAGCAAAATCTATACCTGCACAAAAACATAAAGAGCCAAACCCTGAGTACTAGTTACTCAGCAAGACTTACCCGTCAACGTGGCTAACTACAGCCGACTCCTAGAATGCAAAGGCTACAAAGGGGTAGGCTGACTCAATTGCATAACCCGCACTAATTACTTGGTCCTTACTTTCAAATTTTATTTCAAATTAAGTACTTAACCAATAATACAGTGCACTTATCTAAAACAGATATAAGTAACCAAACATCAGATAAGCAGCATAATAGTAATAAGATAATAATATAATAGTAATAAACTAGCATCATCATATCACCAATCATATTATACTACGAGGTGACTCAGTGAGCAAGGTTGCTCTTGACCGAGAGTGGCGGCATCGATGTACATCATGCAGGAGAAAACCTGACCACACGACATATGCAGCACAAAGGCACCACATATAGCAACCCTTCACAAAGCCCCCGCAAAGCCGACTTGATCTGCTGCTCCCGGCGGAAGTTTTGGACCCCACAAAACACCCGGCCCAGCCGTCGTCCATGGGTGACTTCCCTCATTCCCCCGTAGCAGCAGGCGCTGATGTCGTCCCCACGATTGCTAAGCTACTAAGTTTACTAGGCCCATAAAAACACTAGCATATGATCAGTACGTTCAAACTTGCTCAACAGGGCCAACAACGAACGGTCCATAATCGACACAGACGGGGCTACCACTATGAAGACCCAGCCTTCTCCAACCATCCTATACAAATAAATCTCCGTCCAGTCTCAACAAATCCTAAATCCATCTAGTACAATCCAGGGTGATTCTATAATGCGAGTGGGACCTACCACTCGTCTTCTACCGTTCACTAGCCACTAAGCATAGCAAGTTCTAACGTAACCTAGACCACATCTACAAAAGTAGGACACAAAGGTAGTATATGGAAGGGTAGTCCTAATGCAGTTCTAAGGCTTCACATCAACTCCTAATAAACCTAATGCATAATCAATTACTAACCCCAATCAAGTGAGAAAATAAAATCCTAATTAAGGAGGCATGCACCGGGACTTGCCTGGCTCAGGGATGATATTAGCACAAGTACAATCAGCAGCGATGTCAGTCAGTGGCTCCTCCTGAGCCTGCTCCAGCGGCTGGTCCTCCACCTGCTCCTAGATCACCTCGAGTGCTATACGTCATGACAAGAAAATGCAAGTCAGATGCAAGTAATATGATGCAATCATGATTTAATTACTTGGTGGACAGTCATTTATATTGTAAGTGCGAATGATTAATTTGCTTAATTACTTTCGTTTGAAGTATTTCCTTCATTGGCTCTTGTTTAAGTTAATTACTTGATTACTTAAGTTGATTAACTAGTTAACTATACTTCGAAAATTATTTTATGTCCAGTGGTATTTTTCTGGGGTGAAGTACCACCGGAAGTGATTAATGGTGAAGTTGGATGATTTATGGATGAATGGATTATTTATAATAATTTATACAATGCAGAGAACGATTTAAATCACAAGAAAATAATGAAACATTATATGACAGTGGAAAAATGTTCTGTAAGTGTGTTAACAGTAGCTTAACAAGAATGCCCGAGTTCATGATTTATGCATTAACAGAGAATTAACTATGATTTATACAAAGATTAACATATATGCACTTATACAGGAAACAGGAAGACTATTTGTATTTATTTGACAACTGTTGTGAGTAGATCAGATTTCAAGGAAACCAACAAAACTGGAATCGTATTTTTCTGATGTTCAGGTGATTTACTATGCATTTTTCAAGCTTGCGGTAATTTCTGAGTATTTAATAAAATTCAGGAAATTTGGAAAAGGGGGCAGCCACTCAGATCTGCGCCACAAAGCTGGTCACACGGGCCTTACCACACCGGATCTGGTGTGGCCAGCAGCAGGTCGGGCTGGTTCCTGGCCATGGCGGCCAGAGCTCGCCGGAGCGGCGACTACTCGCCGGGAAACACCGAAATGATCACCAAAAATCCCCAAGAAAATACTGTCACGGATCATAGATCAACGCGCATCCATTTGTGGCTATTGAACTGGACAAGAATGACCGGAGGATGGCCGGCGTCGAGCATGGCGGGCTGGCATGGTTCGGTAAGGCCTCCCGTGCTAACCGACGCATGACAAATCCAAGAAAAATTCTCGGGAGCTTCACCTTGGTGTGTAGAAGAGCGTCGTGGGAACCGTTGACGACTAGGGGGCGTGGAAGCAGGAGTTCGTCGGGGAGGTCCTTGCGTTCTTGCAACAGACGGCGGGGAAAAGTGGCGCGACGGCGACCTGGACTGCGGGATCGAGGAAATAAGGGGTCAGATGGGTGTGCGACCTCGTTTCGCAGCTCCATACTCAAGGAATTAGTGGGAGGCTCACCGGAGAGGACGAAATCGAACGGCGAGGCGCGTAGTGGTCGAATGACCGGACTTGGGGATGACGACTCAATCCGCGCGCTTCAGGGCGGCTGAGGAAGAATGGTGGCCATTCTGAGCTGGAGGATGTGGCTGAGAAACTCAGGGTGGAGTGGCTCGGCCCGGGGCTGCTCGACGGCGACGAACGGCAAGGTAGCTCAAGCTCGACGGCAATGGAGGAGCGGCGTTCGGCGAGGACGGCGGCGAGACGAGGAGGGAAATGGCCAGGGTTCTGTTCTTCTGGGGCGAGCCGGGCTAAAATGGCGTCGTCCGCGACCGGGGAGGAGTGGGCGCGGCATCCACCGCCGGTGACGCCCAATCGCTGAAGACGGCGCGGGCCCGAAGAGGCTGACGGGCGGGCTCCACTGCACTTTTTCCATTTACTGGATTTATTCGAACTGTGATTTTCCCCAAACTTGTGTGTGCTATCAAAATTAGCAAACAAGCTCCTAAAATCACGAAACTTGGCAGGATGGTAGATCACAAGATACTGAATCCAGTGGTATAACATGCACAACTGGATTCGCAAAGAAATTCAAATGGAAGCTGGTCAAATTTGAGTACTTTCTAATCTTTAATGATTTATTTGGGCAACCAAAACAATTTCTAAAATCATGGAAAATTTTCCAGACTTCTTTCTCTCTGACCTGCATCCACTGGTATTTTTGGTTGCTCAAGTTGTTATTGACAAGTTTGAGTTCCTTCAGAAGCTTTGATTTGGCAATTGTTTGAATTATTTGATTTCGAATTTGTACTTGATTTGCATTTCAGTTCAGTTTGCTTTTGCGGTGTTCGTGCTGCCGATCTTCAGTGACACGGGGTGTCACAATAAGTCTACACCGTACATGAGGCACATGGCTGTTCTAATTATTGCTGGGTAGGTTTATTGCAATCGACAAACATGTCAGCAAACCTGATGTTATCGTTGAATGAACGGCATGTTTCTTCAACTGTGGGGAATTTGTAAAAATCAGTTTGATTGCAGCTGGATTGAGAAAATAACTAATTCTAAATAGGACTATTTTCATGAGCATGTGAAAATATAATACTCCCTCCGTTCTTTTTTTAGTGTCATTTTAGGAGCACACAATATTTCCAAAATAAGTAATATTCTTGCTTACCAATGCAACTTTCTCTTTATCTCTCTCTTCCTTCACTGCTCATCATTTTCAGCGCGCTATCTATTTTTTCTTCTATCCTTAATTCTCATGTCCAAGGCTAGAATGAACCTAAAATGAAAATGGAGTGTTGTAGTGAACTTTTTGTTCTTGAATTCTTGATACGACATCGTATCTGCTTATTAGCTAAAAGATCGTGCATACTGGTTCAAGCAAAAAGTTGTTCAGCTTCAGTACTTGGCATATTTAGTTTTAAATTCAGGACAGTTGACGCAAATTGCAAAGCATATGTATATATAAGCAAAATAATGCTAGGGGTGTTCTTTTTATTCTATCACTTTGATCACACGATGGGGGCGACCAAATCAGTTCCAGGGAGACCTCTAGGCCTTGCATGATATCTTATCAATCGATTGCTTTGATAAGATACTCACCAGTTGCAACGATGATATGGGTTATATGATCTTGCAGACAGTAGGTCACATCAGATTGGGTACTTTTATCGTATTTAGCTCAGAGATATTGGGCTTTGTGGGGTTAACAAAATCATTCTGGTTACATAATCACAATCTCTCGGAATAATATTTTATTCTGTATGAAAGAATAAATAATTATTATCATTTTTTTTGTCTTTGAGAGGGAAATGGAGAGGAAAAGGTCAAAGGGCCCCAACGGCAGGACTACACAATTATTAACTGTGCTGACGACAATAATGTCATCCATGTTGATGCAGCTGTATAGCCTTGCTGTTTTGACCTTTTATAAGTAGTGCATTGCTACAGTGGTAGACAAGCAAATAAGTTAGCTGTTGGATGCGTCTTTGCGGGGTCAGCGGATCCAAGCATTTGAACACACGCGTACGGACGCTAATTATAAACAAGGTCGCATGAGACATTTTTATGGCATTTCCCATTGCTATATATAACAATATATTTCACTACAATAGAAAACCTTGGAAGGTCATTCGCCAATGGGCACATAAATCCTTTTGAAGGTTTCATATGTGGTCCCTTGTTGTACATGTTGAACATATTAGCCAACAGCTGACATCCAATCCTTTTTTTTTTCAACACAGTACAACTCAGACACTCACAACGCACGTAAACTCACCCTTATGAACGTATATATGCAAACCCTACCCCTATGAACATATTCAACGATTGAACCGGCAAATACTTGATGTTGACGTGAAGTCACCACTAGCGATCACTGTGGATGGCCACATTGCTTACCGCGCTGAAAGCACAACGCCGTTAAATCTTAAAAAATTCGCTCCCACGGGGAATTAAACCCAAGACCTGAGGTACTACTAAGGCTTTTGTAACCACTAGGCTAGCTACAGTACTTTCGCAGCTGACATCTAATCCTCCCATATGGGCAAACATGGAATAGTACTATGTACTATGTATAGACAGTTTTGTTTCATATCGTTCAACTTATTTTTTGTGAACCTATCAAGCACTCTGAAACATAACAAGAGTTAGGAATTATGGTTCAGATTATACAGGGCCGGTTTCAAGATTTGGGGTGGGGATTTATTACCTCATGGCAACAGCTTTAGAAAGGCGCAGAGAGGACGGTTGGGTCTCCTGATAGTGGTGGTGGGCGGTGAGCCAGGCAACTCGCACCGACACCACACCCCTCGGCGTCACACTTGTAGTGATTAGTGATACCAGTTGCCATATGTGACAAACGGAGCCTATGAGCCTGGAGTGTCCCCTTCTGCAGAATCAAAGACGAACCTTCCCTGCACCCATAGGGGAGAAGAGGGGGGGGGTGGGGGGGGGGGGGGGGGGGGGCATTGGTGGTACGGTTGGATTGAGATCCAATAATGTAAAAAGTTGACTAGAGAAAAGAAAGAAAACTCTCAAATGAGGAGCGGGGGCAGATCCTTATATACAATGGAACAATTCACATTCCACGTAGAGTGGACAAGCCAAGAAACCCCAAATCTTATTATTAGCTGATTTGCAATTTAGATCGTCCTTCTTGTCGGTGACATCATCATCTGTGAGATCTGAGAGGCAAGTATACCGTTTGCTTCACACC
Source organism: Eragrostis curvula (assembly GCA_007726485.1). Taxonomy (NCBI): domain Eukaryota; kingdom Viridiplantae; phylum Streptophyta; class Magnoliopsida; order Poales; family Poaceae; genus Eragrostis; species Eragrostis curvula. The sequence continues at coordinate 15,668,574 of CM017443.1, forward strand.
TTCTCTCCGTTGTGTTTCACAAGCTTTGGTTTTGTTCACTCTCTACCTTTTGATCTGTCAACCTAGCCAATCAGGGGTCACATCGTCGTCCTTGCTGCCTACAAACGTTGGTGCCCACATATTTTGCACGCCTTCTTTTTGTTACATGTGAGGATTGCCAGTACACAATCGTCGTCTCAGGTAGCAAGCCAAACACAGCTCATCAGATACTGGCGCGGTTCTTGTGCAAATTGCAATCTCGGTATAATATTTTTTAATTTTTTATGGATGTCCAGGTCCATGTCTTGACATCAAATATGTCTTCACGTCATCTGAAATTATCTAGACGGACATCGATTGGTTTCAGCTGATATCTTTGGTCTTTGAATCTCTCTAGGCAGCACTATCTGTGGGAGTATGGAGGACTCGACTATGTTCTTGCAGTGGGCCCTGAGCACCCTGCAGCACGAGCACCCGCCGGCAACGCCCGCCCCAGCATACGACGATGGCGGCCACACCTTCCCGTCGTCACTCCCGGAGCTTCTGTACTCCGCATCGCTGAACAGCAGCATGGTCCCGGGCGAGCCACCAGCCCGAGAAGGCCACCGGGCCACCACCAGCTGGAGCTCGGGCGACAGCGGCGGTGGCGGTCGCAGTGCATCCACCGGGAAGCGGTCGCCGTCGCAAAACACGGTCAGGTATTCCACGCCCCCGAGCAGCAGGACCAACCACCCAGTGAGCTGGAACTTCAGCTCGGCGGCAGCGGCAGCGCAGCCGAGCGGAGACTCTGCCGCCGCCTCCATGGCCACGGACGATGTCGTCGGCGGCGTGCCACAGATGGTGCAAGAACCACCGCTAAGGAGATTCACGGCGAAAAGGTCGGGTTCGCCGTCGTCGTCGGCGCCGTTCCATATCATCGCGGAGCGGAAGCGGCGGGAGAAGATCAACCAGCGCTTCATCGAGCTATCCACCGTCATCCCAGGCCTCAAAAAGGTCCTCTAATTTTCAGAACCCTGCACTTCTTCGACAGCAGTACTAATTGTTCAATTTTTATTTATCAGATGGACAAGGCGACGATCTTGTCCGACGCAACAAGGTACGTGAAGGAGCTCCAGGAAAAGCTCAAGGCACACGAATACGGCTGCAGCAACGTCCACCGGAAGGTGCCCGGGAAGAAGCCGTGCATCGCGGTGCGGGATGACAAGGACCACAGCTCACCGAGCAGGGACGTTCTGCCGGAGATCGAGGCGAGGATCTCGGAGGGCAATGTGATGGTGAGGATCCACTGCGAAGACGTCAGGGGAGTGCTCGTTAGGTTGCTCGCCGAGGTCGAGGGGCTCCACCTCAGCATCGTTCATGCCAATGCCATGCCATTCTCGGCTAGCACCATGATCGTAAACATCACCGCAAAGGCAAGCTCCCTGACCCTTTTTACAATTGAAAATGGCAAACACATTGTCTTGTGGAGCGATAAACAAATTTACCAGTGAATCCCCAATACATCAGATCCAAATAGCTAGGGCCTACGGTGAACCACTCAATTACATCATCACATTCATGGTTGTAATAGTTTTCCTGTACAGCAGTGATGCATCAGCTTATTATTAGTCCTCTTTGGAACGTACCATTTCAAAAACATAGGAATAAAAAAAAAAAGATGGAAGTTGCCTTGGCATTTGCAGCCCTACATAAATTCAAAACACATGAGAGTTTCCAATACAGAGTTTGAATGCAACACAAAAACACACACACACATGAATTCAAGATAGATATAGTCATGAAGTAAAGTTTCCAAGAGGGTGGGCCTCATCTTTATTTTCCTCCATAAGTCCTATAAAAGAAATTATTCTAAGGAATATGCTGTGAATCCTACAAAAAATCATCCATTTTTCCTCAATTCCTATGGAGGCATAGAATTTGGAATGCAAATAGTATTGTTAAGTTTCAACAATATACATTAACTTTTACTTCACTCTAAACTCAGGTTAATTAAGGTAACGATACTAGAAAGTAATACTGAATATGTTAAATGGATTTCTCTAGTTTATGTCGTATACATCTAATAATGGTTTGTCCCTTGTATCTGAATGAGATTTATTTCAACTAATTTGAACTAATTAAATATTAGTATTTGCATTCGAGAATCTCCTTCCTCTAACAAATCAAAAAGTCCATCTCTTCTCCCACTCCATCCGGGTTTCTTGTAGTTGGATCAGTACTTGTGCAGAAATATGTTTTGAAAAATACTTTCAATGTAACCACTACTATTCCAAAAACCATATGTACTCAACATGTTTTTTTTTTTCTCTCCCTCTCTCGTGGGTCACCCGATGCCCTCTTTTCAGGTGGAGGAGGGTTTCAATAATACCATGGCAGATGACATCGTTGGACAGCTTAGTTGTGCACTGAACCAACATATCAGAAATAGTAAAGTGGAACAAGATGCTGATGTTTAAAAATGCATGCCTTGCGCAGATATAGCCAAATAAAATTTGGTCCAGAACTTTTGTGGGAACATCGTCATGTATGCCAGATTACTGAATCCAGGACATGCATGTGCACTTTGATGCAAATAATGTAGATGTGATGGCCGTACGTGCGCGATGATAATATTTGCGCCTAATTATTTTGGTTGATCATTGTTTGTACTTCACATTGCTCAAGTCAATTTGATCTTCTCTAGCTAGCTTGCACGAAAAGGATGGTTGATAAGATATCCTGCAAGTTGCAGATATCGGTACTAACTTCACAACTTTATTATGTTATACATGCCATGTCTACATAATTGTTTTAGGATACGCTTCACGTACGATTCATTTATTTGATCATATCATACAAAACCATCAGAGCTTTGATTGTATTAATGGTCGTACATATAGGTTAGATGTGCAGCCGTACTCGATTATTGGTACATCCAAGTTAATGGTAGCTTGGACTTTGATATGGTCTCTGAAACGCATTACCAATTAAATTATGTTATAACATATTTGTAAACTCAAAAGCCACAAGAGAATGCACCAACAGATATCCATTAATTTCTTTTCTTAAAATAATTACATTCCTATTAATACTACTGATTAAAGTAATTTAATTAATAACTCCAAAGGTTGCAGTATGATTTTGTTTGCTAATTAATAGGTCCCTAATTAATATATCTCATCAGGATAGGAAACGATTCTCATAAATATAAAATAATTAGTATTATGTGTTAACTATGCAAGCATATGAGATCTTGTATGTGCCTTGTTTGTCGACGTGATATTGTCATGATCTGTAGAGGGTAGAGGAATAAAAGATACCAAGAGGAGTACGTGCAGTTGATATATTTTTTATTTTTATTTTGATAGGATTGCAGTTGATATTGTGACACATAGAGCATGTACTGTGTACATAGTTGTAGTGCACAGGTATGCAGATCAAGCAGTTTATGGAGTACTATATATAGCATAGTTTATTAGGTTGGAGCACTTGTTGTCTGCACCGAGCGAAGCAAATCTGATTTGGTCGGGAATGCATGTGGTCTCTCATATGTGTAAACAATACATATGCAATCTGCATGTATTATATACAACTGTCCTACATATTTTGTTCCATTTTTTCTTCCGAAGGCTCTACCCAGATTTTGCAGAATAAACTAGTTCATAAGTAGTTTATGTATTGCAAATGAGCACTGCTATACGTCGACCCAGCCGTACGACTAATGCAAATCGTAGCAGGTTAGTTGGTTTCTTGCCCGTATTAGCATTGGTCGGACAGGTCGGTCGGACAATGCAGACGTATGTGAATCATTTCCGATTGCAAATGGTTTCAGTCTGTTGCGAGGAAATAACATAGTCCATTCTTTTTTGATTGAGATTGAAAATTAATCAGTCCATGTAGGATTTATTTGTTGAGGAGATCAGCGCTGCGTATCTTAAGCGCTGGTTGAGCATCGGCATCTTCAAGCTGCAACAGCAAGCACTTTTTTTTTTTGGGGACAACAAGCAAGCACTTTCTTTGAAAACAGAACACTCACGTTCTTTTCAAGTGTGTACATCTGACTGAATGCAGCTCAAAATTTTATCAAACTTGCACCGTTTAACACTCCTTCCAAATGTTTCTTTCAATGTAAACGCTTGTTAGTTGTTACGTCCATTCACAATGCGACTGAGGATAAGGTAAGTCAGGTGTGATCCTAAAACTCTTAAAAATGGTGCCCCATAATGTCCCCGCCCCGGTACAACTCCCTGTATTCAGGTCGCTTTATGCATTTTTATTTCAGTATACATCATGGGGCCTTTGTGCGGGGGCGCATCGTACTCGCGTGGGCGAGTAGAGGACGGCCTCTCGCCCACCTCCGCCGCTACTGCGCGATACACGTATCAAGTATGGGCCCGTCAGCTCCTGCATTAAAATGTTGCCCAGCTGATCATGTAAGCTTTATAGGTCTGGTGCTCATTTTCTTTGTGGAATTATGGCAGATGCTCAAAGTAAATTTAAGGTTGATAATTACATATCTTAACATTCCTCCTATATATTAATCAGAATATAATCGACTGTTTCATAGTATTTATGCTATAATACACATTCCGTTATTTTGTGAACATAAATAATATTATTATAGATTAAAAATGTTCTACTAGTGATGACCTGTGTTCCGCTAGTTTACCACAAATGTTCTAGTAGCTCACGAACAATGTTCTGTTAGTTGATGACTTGTGTTCCGCTAGTTTACCACAAATGTTCTAGTAGCTCACGAACAATGTTCTGCTAGTTGATGACATATGTTCCGCTAGTTTACCACAAATGTTTTGAGTAGCACACGAACAATGTTCTACTAGTTGATGACCTTTGTTCCGCTAGTTTACCACAAATGTTTTAATAGCTCACCAACAATGTTCTGCTAATTGATGACCTTTGTTTCGCTAGTTTACCACAAATGTTCTATTAGCTCACGAACAATGTTCTGCTAATTGACGACCAGCGTTCCGCTGGTTTACAACATATGTTCCATTAGCTCATGAACAATGTTCTCTTAGTTGATGACTAGTGTTCCGCTAGTTCATGTAAAATGTTCTACTAGTTTATTAAAAAGGAAATATCATGCTTTTAACTTATTAAGGTTAACGACACAAGAATTGCAAAACATAAGCACATTACCATGAAAAAAAGGAAATAATAAAACACCAAGATTAGCATTGCTTTAAAAGTTGTAGGAATATAAAACACTTATGAATTAGAAAATATACAATACATCATAAGAAATATGAAGAACTGAAAAAATAGCTTGGAATCAGTTAGAAATTGAAAAATATAGGATGCCTAAAAGAACAAAAAAAAAGTACGTCATAAAAGGAACAGTAAAAAGCATGCCAGAGAAGAAAAATACGAAGGCAAATTGATGAAAAGAAAAATCGGGAACTCATGTGGGACCCACAACAATGGCTGGAGATGACGCAAGGTCACGCAACGGACTTCGTTTGTTTGATTGGCCTCACTTCGGCGGCCATACTGTCACAGTGCCACATGCATGCCAGGAAAGGCCCACGAGGAGAAGGCCCCACGCCTCACAGTATTCGGTGATGACGGGAGTCGAGGGTGTGCGAGTGGTGGTTTGGGCTCGCGTACGCGAGCCCAATGATTGGCCCCTTTGTGCCGCTCCACATCGGATCCCTCTACATCTCTTTTCTGCTCCTGATGACGTTATCGCCAAACAGCAACGGGACAGAGACACATGCGTGCACTGACTCATCATGTCTACCTCACCAGACCTTGCTGACAGGGCCACTACTAATCTCTGGGCCATGCTTATTTGATATCTTGCCAGATCTGGCATCGTGTATGCGGTGACGGCCCGTGAAGGAGACGGGAAGAGACCTGGCTGCCTCGATCTCCTTGCCCGTCGGAGCTCACACAAGTGGCGCATGATACAGTTATGTATACTCGCGATCAGATGCTATTTGGACCATCTACAGTGTGCATGCTGATCCAAATACAGTGAGTGTACATAATTGGGTGCCATCTTTTTGGACCAGCTTTTGCCAAGCGTGCATGCTGTTGCTATTTAGACCAAATGCAGTGTTGCTTTCATGCGTGCTGGAGTAGTGAGCTCTTTTTTTTTTTTTTTTAGGGCATGCTGGAGCCTGGAGTAGTGAGCTGAGAAAGAGCAGAACAGATAATCAATGGTCAAATTACCAAGGCTCGTCAATAGTGACCAAGAAAACAGCATTTCTACGTTTGCAGAAGCTAAATAATGATTGTAGCCAACTTACAATTCTGTTTTGGGAAAAAGAATTTGTAGAAACTGAAGCTGCAAAAAAATAAACAATGCTGCCGATCAAGAAAACAGCATTTCTATGCTTGCAGAAGCTAACTAATGATTTTAGCCAAATTACGCTTTGGCATCGAAAAAAAAACATTCCTCGAAATTGAAGTTGCAAAAATTTAACAATGCTTTCGTTGAGAGTCGAACTCAAGACCTCCCGCTTACTAAACGGGTGCTCTAACCAACTGAGCTACGAAAGCTTCGATGCGTCAAATTCTTTGATATTTTTATAGTACGTTAGTTTATTCAGCCTTGTATTGACACAGACCACATTATTTCATTCCAGATGTATGGACGTTGGACAACCCAAACGTCTAGCCGATACAACCTAATGTAGCTTTGTTGTGTTATTATTATTCAATTCAAGATTTAATCATGTGGCCGTAGTTACGCATGATGCCACCACACAGCAGTTAGCTGACCATGTTTTGATGTATAGTGCGATTAGCCTTGAATAAACTCCAAAACTCCCCACGGCCACATGATTTTTGGAGATTCCTTATGTATCCGTTTGTGATTTAAGCACCAATACCAAAATGATAAGCACATCGATCAAACAGTCTTTCGCCTCAATTACCCTTTCATTTTAAAGTACAAAAGGCTTCAAGACACAAGTGTGATAATGTTCGTGTAAGATGTTACAGCCATGCAACTTATTGAAGAATGGAGACTCGTAACCCATGAACAACACATGAGTCATGCACTCTAAATACATCTGTAGCAACTCTAAGCCATTAACATCTGGCAAGCTGTTTGTTTAATCATGCTACCTACTCCACTAATCGGACCTGAATGGATTGAAACACCGAGGTCTCAGCACAAGGCCGGTTTAGGTCAGAGTCTGAGACGACCAAGACAGTATCTCCAGATTTTACCGAACCCTTTGACTTCATCAGGCTGATTGTTGTCTTGAAGTTATCTTCCATATTGTTTGACAGCGGTAGCTGAAGCGGGATCACTCCCCAGAAGAAGTTCATGCTCTTTCTGGAATTGGCATTATCAGTGAATGCAAAAATTGGAGGGTTTGGCCGGTTGCGCGAAAGAAGAGACGCCATGTGACCATGCTTTGTGTAAACAAAGATGGCATCCACAGCAAGGTTGTTTGCTGCAGAAAAACGTAAAGGTGTGAGTTTGGGAGAAGCCTAGTATGTTTTTAAACTAGAAAACAATATGTTACCCATTTCCACAGCACTGTTGCAAATTTGCTCCGAGATCTGGTCAGGCAAAGCAATTGCAAGCGGATATTGTGGAAGAAGTTTCTGCATGTTTTCCTCGCGGCTCCATGATTCGATCCTCTCACTGGTCGCACGAAGGACAGATAGAGCTTTCTGGGGATATGCTCCTATAGCTGACTCTGCTGATAACATTACAGCATCTGCATATTGCCGCACTGCTTCAGAAATATCCGCAACCTTCATAAAGGTAGTAAAAGTAGAAGTAGTGATAAGTCATCAGATGATGCAGAATATCTGTTTGAGATGTATGCTTCTTCAGATATAGAGGTAGTTACCTCCGCGCGAGTTGGGGTCGGATATTCAACCATCGATTCAAGAAGCTGGGAAGCAACTATCACAGGCTTGTTCAAGTGTCTACATAGTTTAACTATTGACTCTTGGATGGCTGGGATCTGTTCAAGTGGAATTTGAACTCCAAGATCACCACGTGCCACCATAACTCCATCAGATGCCTCTATAATCTCTTTGAGGTTCTTTAGTGATTCCAGACTCTCGATCTTAGCAAATATTTTGATGTGTCTATCAACAAAATTGAATGTATCAGACTGACAGCTTTATTAGCGAATGTAATTAAAATTAATACAACTACATGTTGTAAGCAATATATGTGTAACTGGGCCTTTTTTTCTAAAGACATTAATCCCCTCTCTAAGTTTGACATATTCACATAAGTATTGTTACTCCCAATGTTCCAATATATAAGCATTTCTAGCATTCAATTTTTTTTCCATGATATAAGCATTGCTGGAGCTTGTATCATAATGTAAGCATTCCTGGGGCTTATTCTAAAATATAAGTATTCCTGGTGCTTATCTTTTGCTCATAATGAGGGACATATGAGTCTTTTCCTTACGACCTTAGTCTTTTCAAAAAAAATCTAGAAATGCTTACATTTTGGAATGGAGTATATTTCTATACCAACTTGATAACAATAGCATTAAACTACACTGCTATACCAACTTCAGAATTTTCATATTATAAATAGATCATGTACTTATTGGAAATTGTACAAAACTAGTGTCTGCATTGGTAAGGTTAAGATCCCTGACATTAGGACTCTCCTTTAGCATACAAACAACACATGGACATTCTAAACAATTTGTATATATAATTGAACTATAATTCTCATGCGATGAAAAACTCCATCAATATTTTAGAATTGCAGAAGTTATGTTTGGGAATACAAATAAATAATCTTATATCAGCTATATACTCACTCTAATGATCTTCTAGAAAGGTAAGCCTTCAGGTGCTTTATGTCATTAGCATCTTTTACAAATGAAAGAGCAATGCAATCAACTCCCTCAGCTATCCCAAATTCGATGTCTGCCCAATCCTACAAGTTATTACAGGCACTCAGCAAGCAGAAAATACGTAGTAATTTCACATGAGTCATGATAGAATACTGTTGACATTACAAGAATATTGATTGCATAAAAGTAGCCAAAAGTTGATCATGTCAAAAGGATTTTGAGATGGAGTGCATACAAACATATAATTCAAAAGTTAGAATTCATTCATGAATAATCTTAATATGACAAAAAAAAATGGTGCTTTAGAAAGGAAGAGAACTACAGGATTTGAAATGCATGAGCTTCAGAAGGTATTGTGTTCCAAATAAGTAATTAACCTTTGCTGATAATGTAGGAAGCCCAAAGTTCCTTTCAACTAATTTTCCATTCCTCCAGAATGATAGCTTGGCTCGAGGAAGAAGCAAACCTGGGTCTGTGCATGTACAGCGCAAATCATTTCCAGTTTTCTCAGTAACTTGAAATGTTGCCATTCCACCGTCTATTACTAGCTCGTCACCAACTAGAATGCCTGTAAGTGTCAATTAAGTTTTGAATGAGCAATGCTTACAACTCATATTATGGGCAAAAAACAAGAAAACCTGTGCATTTTAAGACCTTCAGAAAACTTATCAAAATTCACATGCATTGTGAATGGATGTGCTTCATAAGTCTTTTTACTTGTAAACAGCCACTCAGAGCCATCCTGCAATACACAAAAATGAGGAATTATTATTAAGCCATCTCCGAAAAAAACAGCATACTGCTACAAATGCGATGTATAACTACGATGTTCTACAGCTACTCAGAATATTAAAATATGTTTGAGCACATAAATGACAAGTACTGTTTAATCAAACCCATCAAGGGGTGCGAAGTTATATCTAGGCCACATAATTCAGAATCAGACCTTAAATGCTTTAGTTTATGATAGTGTATATATTGTGATACTCGTCAGATTATGAAACTATGATATATCTTGACACATATTGGAGTCATACAGGATTTTTCCTTAAGGAGTGAAGAGTAAATAATATACTCTGATTATGGTTAATAATTTTGCTGCCTTAAATCAGAATTGATCTAGCAACAATTTTAACCAACTTTTGCCACCCCACAGTTGAATTACCAAAGATCAACTTTTCAAGGAAGGAAAAAAAAAACATCATAACTTAGATATATCCAGACAAGTAAAGCTACCTACTAGAACAAATGGTTTCAGGAGTGGGAAATCGGCAATTTTGCGGTCAAAATCACCAATCATGTTGTTGGTGTAGCACAAGTAATCAAAACAATCTATGATGTTGCTATGCCCAACAACTCATCATGATTCAGCCAAAGACACATCTGATACCAGAGTGATTCTGGGAATTAATGGGTCCTTGCACAATTTCAGGAAAACACAATCTGAGGAATCAAGGTCCCAATTATATTCGGAAACATCAAACATTACGCTCTATATGAAGTTACAAGCACAGAAATATCAAAGCCGCTTGAACAGAGCCTCTTATTCAACACAGACTAATACATAATCCAGTAGCGTGGAGTCATCATGCATTATTAATCCAAGGAAACCATTGTTATGCATTAATTAAAAAGGATCAAACCTGATACATGTCATTCTTCGAACAATCTAGGCACCTATAATCCGATATCAAACGTCAAAATTACTGAAGCAACACAACGAAAAAGGTTTTTTACAACATTTTCGTACAGAAACATCCAACAATTCACCATCCTATTTGAATGCCACTGAGTTCAGTCCGATGGTGCAATCAGTCAATCTCTCAAAAGAATTTTTATTTTTTCCAACGCAACAGAACCTCAAGTTGAGTGCTGCTGAGTGAACACAAAACATTGTAATCAAACTTATAACCGGTTCAAGGCACAACCAATTTCAGCCTGTTCTACATGGTACGAATATTGCATTTTTTTTCCTTGGTACGAGATAACGAAAACGGCAGATGTATAGACTCGGGAACCTAATTGACACAATCACACGAGGCAACAACTCGACGAGAAGACGTGAACAGAGTGGCCAAGAGTGACCCACCACGGCCTTGACGGAAGTGGCGCCGCCGTGATCCGCGACGAGGAGCTGCGAGCCCTCGGTGTCGACCATGAGGGAGACGCAGAACCCTTCCTCCTCGTTGAGCTTCCGCACGGCGTGCATGGCGGCGCGGTGCCACTCGCGGCCGCCGTGACAGAGGTTGACCCGCGCGACGCCCATCCCGCCGCGCGCCAGCACCGGCAGGGCCTCCACGCATGAGGGTCCCACCGTGCACACCAGTTTCGTCTTCCGCATCCCCATGAACCCCTTCTCTCGCAGCTCCGCCTCAGACACCACGTCCATCGCCGCTTCCCCCGTCCCCGTTGAGGCGCGAATCCGGAGGGCGGTCCCATGGCGGCGGGCCGCGGGGCTGGCGGCCACTAGGTGGGGGAAGGAACTCTTGGCGGCGCCAGATGGGGCGGCCATTAGGTTTAGGGATTGGGCGGCGGAGACGGCGAAGGTGGTGGGCGGATGATGCGAGGCGGGGGCTCTCCGAGTAGTTGCTACTGCTTGCTGGGCTATGACATATGGGCCCAAATTGGCAGGTAGATGGGGATTGGCCGTAGTAGTTGCTGACGTGTGAGTCCACGGGCCCACCCGTTGTTTGAGTTCGTTTTCCCTTTCTTTCCCGCCTCCGGTTGGATGGTCCCATAGCTAAAATATACTGTAATAATTTAGTGTCTTCATAATTTCTCATCTTTAAGAAACAATTGATAGAGCGTTGCATATTATTAGTAGCAGACGAGAAAGTCAGGGCTCACATGACCAGGGTTGTTTTTCCAAATAACATATACAAACTGATACAATAGTAGACATATGACGCAAAAAGTGAACCAAGTGGTAGCTATTTCCTTCTAGTTAACACAAAGGTGAAAAAAATCAATCAAATTATTTGATCTGAGATTTTTTAAATCGTAGTTTTGAGTCTATCTTGATGCAAAATCAATATATATTTATAGCTTTTTAATTGGACGTTAGATATCCATACCACAAGATCATTATGCGGGTCTCACATAACTCTACACATGTATTTTTTTGCGAACAATATATTTATGCAAAAACAGGGGACTAGTCATTAAATGACTCTTTCACCTGCCGCCTATCTTCCCATCAACGAACATAATTACCTTCAATTAGACATATAGGATGAATTGTGGTTATAAATTAATCTTTGACTTCGAAAGCATTGACCAAAAGTGAGAATGTGACACCCCATGTCACTGAAGCCCAGCTTGTGCAAACCTCCAAGCTGAACAGAACACAAACTGGAAACTAATTCAAATTCGAATTCAATTATTCAAACAATTGTCAAATCCAACCTTCTAAAGTAACTCAAACTTTTCCATAACAGGTTGAGCAAACAAAAATACCAGTGGATAGCCCTTCTGAAATACGAATTTTGGAGAATTTTTGGTGATTTTAGAAATTCATTTGGCAGCTCAAATAAATCCCCAAAGCTGAAAAAGTGATCAACTTTGAAATGCTGCCATTTGAAATTCCTTTGGATTCCAGATGTTCATGTTGGTCAGATGGAAGAGCTTTTCAAGATCTTTCCAAAGAGACCAAAATTTCGAATTTTGGGCTTCGTTTGCTACTCCAATTGGCGTGCCAAAGATTGGGGGAAAAAATCTGTTTTTGAATAAATTCGAAAAAACGAAAGATGCCGAGGACCCACTCGTCAGTCTCCCTCGTCTCACTGCTGGACATCGGAGCCTTTGCTCCACGTCGCCGGCGTTCATCGGAGCCACGCTTCGGCTCTCTCCTCCACACCCGTACGGCACAGCGACGCCAAGAACCGAGCCCCGCTCCTCTCCCCGGCCTCTCCCTCGCTTTTCCTCGCTCCAGGACCGTCCAAACCCTAGCCGGCACCACCATTGCCGCCCTTTGAGCCAAGCTCGCCGCCGACGAGCCATTCCCGGTTGCGTTGCCACCTGCCGCGTGTGAAGCCCGCCTCGACGCCCTCAAGCTCAAACATGGCCTCCATCCCCTCACAACCGCCTTGAACCACGCCAATCGGGTCGTCTGCTCCAAGTCCGGCTGCGGAAGCTCCCTCGACGCCGCCACACGATTCCCCGCCTCCGGTGAGTTTCGCTTCGATTGCACACGCGTCGAGCTGCATGGTCACCGCGCACACCCCTAATCCATCCTTTTTCCTATATCCGCAGCCTCGTCGCCGGAATCAACCTTTGTCCCCGCCACCGTCGAGCCACCGTGCTACTTCCCCGACGCGCCACCGTTTTTCCCGGCTTCTTCGATGTCAACCGTGCCCGCGCCAAGGTTCTCCATGTATCCATGAAGCTCCTCGGCGAGTTACCGTCGGCTGCCGAGCATCCGTTCACCTCCGCCACGTCGCCGAAGCTCCGTCCCCCCGTCGTTGCTCGTCTCCGACCAACTTCCGGCCGCCCCCTCCCATTCTGAGTTGCCTAGGTGAGCTCACCATATCCCGTGCTTCTTTTCCGCGCATTCAGCCAGCCCCGCGCACCACCGGAGCTTACTTCGGCGAGCCGCACCGCCGCTTTCCGGCGAGGGCTCCGGCAAACGCACCGCAGGCCACAGCGCCTGGATCTTGTACGACAACGCCGGATCCGGTGTGGCCGTGCGTGGAGCCCTGCGTGCGTTCTCGCATGCGAGTGGCTGGATCACTTTGTGGCCAGCCCAGATCCGGTGCGGCCCAGATCATATGGCCCATTGTGTTGCCCAGATCTGATTGGTCCGCATCTTTTTCAATCATTTTCAGAATTTGTTAAATTACAAGAAACTGCCTAAGCTTGTAAAATGCATAGTAAATCGAATACAACTCAGAAAAATAAAAATCCAATTTTTTTGGTTTCCTGGTGATCTTCTCTGTCTAGGAAAAATATCAAATCACTTAATACCCTTCATATGTTTTCTGTGTATTTAAATATATACAGATCTTTTTTAATTCTTAATAAATTCTCTGTTATGCCATAAATCTTGAACTTTGGCATGCTTGTTAAGAAACTGATTACACACATATAAAGATTTTTTCCACTGTCAGATGATGTCTAATTATTTTTCTTATGATTTAAATCATATTCTACATTATATAAATTATTATAAATAATCCGTACTACAATAAATCATCAAACTCTACTGTAACTTACTTCCAGTGGCACCCTTTACCAAAAAAATGCCACTGGACATAAATTAATTTTCAAAAATCATTTCACCTTATTTAATCAACTCAAGCCGATTAAATGGTTAACTTAAATGAAAGTCATTGAAGGAAATACCTCAGACGAAATTAATTAACAAAGTTAAACATTTACACTTACAGTGTAAATGACTGTCCCATCAAGTAATTAATTTCTTAATTGCATCATATTACTTGCATCTAACTTGTATTATTTTCCTTGTCATAACGTGTAGTGACAGAGATGACTCCGGAGCCACTGGACTTCCAGCTGCCGGAGGAGGAGGCACAGGAGGAGGAGGAGCAGACTGACCCCGTAGCTGACCCAGCTAGCGTAGCTCCTGAGCCAGACAAGCCCCGGTGCATGCCTTCCTATTTAGGATTTTGTTTTCTCACTTGATTGGGGCTAGTAATTGATTGTGCATTAGGTTTATTAGGAGTTGATGTGAAACCTTAGAACTGCATTAGGACTACCCTCCCATATACTACTTTTGTGTCCTATTTTTGTTGATGTGGTCTAGGTCACGTTAGAACTTGCTATGCTTTGGGTCTAGCGAACGGTAGAAGACGAGTGGTAGGTCCCACTCGCGAGGTAGGAATCACTCTGGATTGTACTAGATGGATTTAGAATTTGTTGAGACCGGACGGGGACTGTTTGTATAGGATGGTTGGAGAAGGCTGGGCCTTCACGGTGGTAGCCCCGTCTGTGTCGATTGAGGACCGTTCGTTGTTGGCCCTGTTGAGCAAGTTCGAACGTACTGATCACATGCTAGTATTTTTATAGGCCTAATAAACTTAGTAGCTTGGGCTGCTCTGGTGTCTAGCGGATACTTGCACTTTCTATCATGGTACTCGGGAGAGAAAGGATGCCCCCCAATCGGGGCGTATGTCTGGGACGGGAACCGTGCGGGAGGGCCTTTCTAGGGAGGTGTGAGACCCAGCCAGCTCTAGGGGGACCCTTGCGAACGGTTGCTGCATGCGATATTTGCGCGTGTGCGGCGTGTGATCAGGTTTTCTCCTGTAGGATGTACATCGATGCCGCCGCTCTCGGACATGAGCAACTTTGCTCACTGCGTCACATCGTAGTGTGATAAGATTGATGATAATGCTCTAGTACTGTTATATTTATATCTCATTACTGTTATATTGTTTATCTGATGTATTGTTACTTTATCTGTTTTAGAGATAAATGTACTGTTTTACTGGTTAAGTACTTAATTTGAAATAAAATTTGAGATTAAAGACTAAGTAATTAGTGCGGTTTATTGCTATCGAGTCAGCCTATCTCTTGTAGCCTTGCATATTAGGAGTCGGCTGTAGTTAGCCACGTTGACGGGTAAGTCTTGCTGAGTATTAGTTGCTCAGAGTTTGGCTCTATATGTTTTTATGCAGGTAGCACCTTTATCCCTGACTCTACGGGTGGAGGTGGACAGTGGGATGTCCAGCTTCCTTTTGGTTGGACAGCTCATTGGAAGACTGAGGAGTGATCTCCTCTCGAGTTCGTATCTTCATGGCTTTGGATGCGGATTCATTTGTATCGTGAGCGCGTGCGTTTATATCTTTATTTTTCTTTTTAGCTTAGACTTGTATCGATGTTGAGACTTCCGCTGTGCTACTCGTTGTTTTAATTGGACTAATATAATCACTTTAAGACTTAATTCGTGCTTTTTGTGTCTGTTTATCGCACTTCCAACTCGATTCTGCGAAAAGTGGAGACGTTTCAGAGAATTTGCTGGATTCGTTTCAACCTTAAAATTTTTAAATGGATTCTTATACGGGGATTGGTTAAGGAAAAAAATTGACACCGGGCAAAAAAAGAAAGCGGGCCAACGGAGAAACATAGAAGTCCTCTCTCCGAAGCTGAGTGGATACTGTATTTCGATAAATTCCAGAGTACATGTGGACATGCCAGCATTTCACAGATTGAGAAACTGCAGGTCTTTTGCAGAGAAATCACTTGTACTGTCGCCAAATAACATCAATCGGCGACGTGGCCACGTTCATCACTGCTTCGTAGCAGCATCCACACAAATACAATTGACGGAACTGTGTACTCAAGGAAAACTATTACAGTACTCTTCAACTAATATAAATGTTAATAAGGATAACTAGGGGAAAGAAAAGAATTATACGTGCGCAGATTCTAGCACAAGTCTACATGAGACAACTGAATCACCAAAACTCCCATGATAGCAGAAGCAAGATTCGTACAATCATACTTTAAACGTCCACAAAGCACTCCCTGGATACAACCATGAATAAAGTGGACATTGATAATACACACAACTGAATGACAATGATTTTACCACTATGAAGAGGCAGCATCCTGGAGTCATTCTTTGACAGTAAAATAGGACCTTCAATAATACTACCTCCGTCCCTAAATATAGTACCTTTTTGATTTTCAGACATCACGTTTGACCGCTCGTCTTATTCAAATTTTTTATGCAACCACCATAACATGATGCGGAATATGCCACAGAGTCCCTCACTAAGGCTTCGTAAACTTCCTCTTGCCAAACAGTATATATAGCTAACAACTCAGTACTAGTTAAGGTATGCTAAATTTTTTTATATGAATTGACTGATACCAGACCGTCATCGGAATACATCCCTCCGACTTTCCCTCTAGAAACTGTACTTACAAGCTTTACTTTCTCAGTCCTGTCCTCATACCCATAAAAGAATGTTCCTGTTTATATAATATGCTTTCTCCAGTATATCCACCCAAATAAAGCCTAAAATGTTGAAGGATACAGCGGTTGTTAGGATATGGTAACAAGACAAAGGATGAAACAGATGGAAAATCTTAGTGACAATAAGATGCATCTAGGACAGAACAATTTGCATAATTGAAAGAGCAGCATTCAGTTACTGGGTTTAGAAGAGGGTACAAAAAGACCCAAATATCAAGAATTGCATACTCAATAGGAATTTGGATGATTAATTATT
Organism: Eragrostis curvula; assembly: GCA_007726485.1. Taxonomy (NCBI): domain Eukaryota; kingdom Viridiplantae; phylum Streptophyta; class Magnoliopsida; order Poales; family Poaceae; genus Eragrostis; species Eragrostis curvula. Next base: position 15,685,537 of record CM017443.1, read on the forward strand.
ACATATCTAGCGAAATTGTTATCTCTGTGATAAAATTCCACACAAAATTGTTAAGCATTTTACTTTTTCATTAGCTTTGAAAAAGAACATACGGGAAGATTCGGTAATTTCTCAGAACTGAAAAGTTCTGTATCTGACATGACTCAGTTGTTTTCTTCCTGATAAATATTTCACTATTTCGTTATTTAAATAAAGACCATATAGGAAATAGTTGTTGTCTTGTTGAAGTACGAAAATGAAACAACATGCAAACTTGGTACTACTTTAAGAACCAGTTTGACATGAGAATTGCTGTAAATATTTAGTGAAGTCAAATGCTGATTAGGTTCAGATTAACTAAACATTGTAGCTGAACGAGGTTGAATGGGAGATTGAATATAAAATTTTGGGGTATCATGCAGGTCACACAGATGAAACAGGCATGTTTCTTGCAATCATATATATAGTAGAGAGCAATAACACACAAAGGATCAACATATCAAGATTTTTTATTCAAGTTGTCCGAATAAGTGAAGTACGAAAAATGACAATTAAGGAAGCTTGAGTGCTCCAGAAAGAAAGCTGGCATTTGTGGCAATGAACAACTAGTTCCTTTTAGAAAAAACAAAGAAATACAGGCCATAATACCAGGGTAGCATGTATTATTCAAAATCACAAACTGAGACGATATGCAAGTCGTTCTAAACCCATCTAATTATTGTCACAAAAACAGGAACACTGTCAAACTATTCTTCACACAACCAGGGAGGAGTTAGCAATGTACCCTTTATTTCTGTTTTTCTTAGCTGTAGGATCATATTTATCATGGCAATAGCAAGCTTATATTTCCTTCTAAGGGTGAGCATTAATACAATAGCTTTGTAATAGAGCAGTTTTCTGAGGATCTAAAACTTTTTATGAACATAGTTCTGAATGTATTTCCAACTTTGGTAGCTGATCTAAGCATGAACATATTTCAGCTTTATTACATCAGCGTATAGATTCAGTAACTAATCTTACTATGGATTGGATTTTTTTTCCCTATGGAAATACAGCAGGGGAAGCCCCTGCTGTATATGAATGTAGAAAGGTAAAAAAGAAAGAAAAAAAAAAAGCTGTACAGCTGTTAGGGCCTCATGAAAGAAAGTTGTACAAGCTGAGGTGAACATATCTTTAGGTCTCTATGTAGCTAAGAAAAGAAGAGTGGTTAGCCTGTTGGATTGAAAGTTTTCTCAACCATTAAGATGCTTTACATAGTTTGAATCATATTGTGAATAGAAAACAATCACCATGATTTCATTTGTTTAAGACAAATTGCAGTAAAACTCAAGAGAGGATATAGAAGCACCTGGATATGCAAAGGTCAGACTTGAGCAGAGCTTGAGTTCACCAAATCCTGAAAGAAATATGGAGATATCAATGAACAACATATTTCATATCCAATTGCTAGCAATAGCCAAGGAGTAGAGAAGCACCATCCTTAGCTATCATTAATGTATGGAAAATTTGATCCGTTCTGCTGTTTTCTTGCTCTGTCCACGTATTTATCCATCCCTCAACGTTGAAATAGAAGACATGCAAAGGGTAATCAGGGCAGCACCAGTAACGGACCATTAGGCGGCGAGTTATCGTAGCTCATGACATGTTTTTTCATGAAAAATAAGCATCGGATTTTCCGGAAAACTTTTAACAACAAACAGCATATTATGTTAACAACAAACAGCATATTACTGTTACCACATCAAGGATGTCGTCTTACACATTCATGATCCACATTTGCATCTTAATCACTGACAGAAAATGAACATTAATGAGATTAAATTGGAACAGAGTTAAATGAATATCCACGGTGCATCAGTCAATGTGAAAACTCAAGAACTCCTATGCAGAATCCATTTCACAAGAGCAATGAACCACCATGAAGCAATCGTTGTATTTGTTCCAAGCAGTAAAAACACAGTCTGCAAAAATAGGACTAGTAATCCAAAGAACCACATCCATGTTGCAACTGGGAAGAAAATGAGTTCTTGAGCCCATTCAAGTAAGCGGGATTCATGTCAATTAGAGAACAGTACAAGTCAATTATGAATCTAAGCAATCAATAGTAAAGTCTCAAGTCCTAAATTGTTCAAGGGAAAGAAAAACAGCAGAAAGCTGTTTATCGCGTCATACATCTGTCCAATGACAAGGAACCTAGACACATGTCTATGAAATTGTGCGGCAGCCGATGTGGCAAGTGTGCTAATCTATGAGTTAGACTGCTCTAGAAAGTAGATAAAATGACTAGCTGTTGGCCTCAGGCTTCTGGTGATTTAACTTGATTCCTCAGCCTGCTGGAACGCCTGACTGGGGTCATTGCCTCATCCTCCTTGTTTCTCTGTGGAACAAGGTTAGTAGAAAGTTAAACACAAGGCATGCAACAAAGCTTTATGGAATGAACAGACCGAACTGATATCAAATACAACTTACCTTTTTGGCAGAGATCTTCTCATATGTGGTGAAAACTACCATAAGATGAGGTGGAAAATGCTGTGGAATCCCTCCTCGACGTTGGTTCAAGGCTTTGTAAACTCTCCTCCAACTTGTCCTTCTTCCTTCTGCCAAGCCCAGATGACAAGCTGCTGCTATACTGCGAGCCACCAGCACCACCTATTCTCTCCTGTTTCTTCAACCACAGGATGTTGAAGCTGTGAGCCCTTGGCAAGAGTATGACCCTCGCTGCTTCCTGAACCAGACCGATTTTCAACTTGCTCCACTGGCTCAGCTGATTCATACTGAGCTGGTTCACTGGAGTTTAAGGATACACGAGCTTGGTTCTGCCTCTTGTAAGGAAGGCTAGAGCAGCAGAAACAATAATGACAGCAAGAACAGAACCACCCACAGCAGGCTTTGAGAGTTTGTCCAAGTGACCTGACCACATGTGGTCGGATCCCAGTTTCTGACCGTGATGTTCTTCTTGATCCTTCTTCGCATGAGCGTCCTCGTGATCACCCTCGGACCCGTCAGTCTGAACATCTTGCTGCCAGGAAGGCACGTCCATGTCATCCGCTATATGTTCAGGCTCGGGTTCAGATTGAGAAGGGATGTCCAAATCCTGATCCAATGATGCCATCTCTTCTCCACTGCTACCTGAAACTTCTTCAGCCATCTCAGCATTAAGCTCATTCAACTCCTCCACTATGACATCTGATGTTGCAGTTACGGATTCCTGAACCATTTCAGCATCATTAGTGGGTTCATCTTCAACTGTAGCATCATCAAATGCGGCCATTTCTTCTACTTCAGGCTCTGCAATCCCTACAGTGTCACTAGCTGAACATCATCCTGAATCTCCAACTCCCTGCTCAGAGATGCTGGCACTGATGGGTTCTTGTTTCGGTTGGAACTGGCCTTGTTTCAGCAGCACTGTAGTAGAAACCAACACCATGGTCTGCATCAGCTGCAGCTGCAGCACTCAAATTTGCCGCAGTGTGCGGACCATAGAACTCTTGTTCTTGGGGAAGCAAGAGCATTCCAGTAGGACGAGACAAATCCAACGAACTACTTGACCATTGCTTGAGCCAAGCAGCCAACTCCACAGGATGCAATTCTTGAACTGACAGAAAGTAGCCTGACCCCTTCGACGGAGAGGCGTTCAGGACAACAGGGGAACCAGGAGGCGGGGGCACGCAGACAAACGAAGCAACCATGAACAGAACCAGAGCAAGGGGAGCAACAAGCAGGAACCTCACGAAGACCTCTTCTTCTTCTTGGCGCAGGCGCGCGCTGGGGTGGCCGCCGGCTCCAGCTCTGGTGTCGGTGAACGCGCTCGCGGGGATGTCACCACCGGCTCTCTGGCTCTGGTGTCTGCACCCGAGGCAGAGGCGAAACCGGCGCGGGATCCGGCTGCAGGACGGCAGCCGCCACCGGAGTTGCAGGGTCAGCTCTGGCATCAGACGCCGGGGCCAGAGCCGACGACTCCTCCGGGGACGACGGCACCTGCTCCTGCTCTTCCTCGGAGAGCCCCTCCTCCTCCGTGGTGGTGGCGGCGGTGTCGGCCTCCTCGCTGCTCTCGGAGGAGGGGAACCCGTCCTCGAGCCGCCTGGCGCTGCCGCCGCCGCTGCCTTGACGGTACTGCTCGACGCGGGGGTTGGGCCTGTAGCGCAGGAACCGCGGCCTCGGCGACAGGTAGTTGGTCTTGGGGTCGTACGGAGCCGCCGCATCACCGGACGTCTCGTGGTGGTGGTGGTGGATCTTGCAGACGGTGTTCTCCACCACCACCACCTCCTCCTCCTCCGCCTCGCCACCAAGCGAGCGCCAGGCGCCGTGCGCGGCCACCGGCGCGGCCACGGGGGGAGCAGAAGGAGCCCCATCGAGCGAGAGCCGCAGGCGGCGCGGCGCGCCGAGGGGCTCCTCGGGCGGGGGTGGCGGCGGTCCGCTGGGCTTGTCGTGCGCCATCTCGCCCGGGGACGAGGGGATCGGGTACTGCTGGTGCTGGTGCGGCGGGTCGTTGTTGCGTTCCCCGAGGATCTTCTTCCGCGGCGTGGTGGAGGGCGCAACGGCCTTGGATGCGGCCGAGAAGGTGGGCGCCATGAAGCTCTTCGCGCCGCCGCCGCCGCCGCTGCTGTGGCGGGCCACCGCCTTGGGCGTCCTGGCCGCGTCGCGCGGGTGGTTGTTGTCGTTCTCCTTCTCGCCCCACGACGCCCGCGAGCGGCCGCCGGTCTTCCCGACGGAGGCGCTTCTCTGCGGCGAATCTGCGAGGAGGAGGATCACGGGGGGAAATCAAGGATTAATTGGCAGATCGAGGAAGAAAAGGAAACCTCAGACCAAAGTTATTGAGCAATTGAACGCGCGGCGCTCGCGAAAAAAGGAAAGAAATCCGGCGTTTTAATCCGCAGCGAAAGGGGTATGAGATTACCAGGAGTGGAGGCGATGGCACGGAAGGGGCTGGAGTCGGCGCTCCGCCGGAGGCCGCAGCAGGGCCTCGCCGGCCCCGGGGACGGGGACCTCGCCGCCGCCGCCGCCGACATCGTGAAGCAGTGGGCGGTGTTTGATTTGGAAAGGAAGCGTGAACTCTGGAACGGGATGGGAAGGAATGGGCGGAGATTTGGGGAGCGGATTTTTGTGGCGATCGATACGTAACGGCTAGTTTGATTGAAGGACGGGGAGTTTATACTGCGCGATGCTGCCGTTGCTCTTTGGGTTGGAGGGGGAGGCCTAGTGACCGTTGGAGATTTGGGACCAATGGCCGCGTCCGTCTCTTGCGCTTCTGCCCGTTGGACGCTGGACGCGGGCGGCCTGGCTCAACCGACCGTTGCTTACTGCGTTGCAATCCGGCCCTCGGCGGCGAAGGATAAGGTCGAGGTTGCTGCGTCTGGTTTTCCTGTAGAACACATGTCATGCGTAGACGCATACGATCGACAATCGTATATGCCACTAGTACGCTGGTTGTGCAGGGCCATAGAGAAAGGTTCACCACAACGGACGGCCATAGAGAAACGTTCACGACAACAGGCATAATCCTTCCTCATGGCGTCGTGATCAAATGATGAATCATCTCAGGTAGAGAGACCTTTTTTTTTCTGATGAGAAGATCTCGGGTACAGAAATTAAAGAGTGATGTATTCATACAGCCGAGCTTGCACGGCCGGTTCTTTTCCACTCTTGGGCCGTATTAGGCTTTTATTATGAGGAAGTTCTTCCGGCCTTGTCGTAATGGGCCAGTCTCCTGAGTACTTTGCTCCCAACCGGCTTAGCTAGCCCATTCTGCATAAGCCCTAGCTAGCCCATCCTTTACAGGTGGGCTGAATTGGCCATTTGCTTCATTTCAGCCGTTGGGAGCTGCTTCTGCATGAAGGCCCAAATCCCTCCAATTAAAAAGGAAAATTACGGCCCGCAAGAGCAGAATAACTATAACATTTTCTTTAAGAACAATGCTATACGTACTTCTTTAATCTAGCAGTCCAAAGCATGCATGGAGTCCCATGCTTTAATCATCCAATGGCTAGATTAAGAGTTGGTACAGAAGTACGCAAATCATTTCCGTTTCTTTAACCATTTCTCTTTTTTTTTTTCCCGGGTATCTTTAACCATTTCTTTTAAAGATGAAC
>CM017443.1:15692604-15723752 GCA_007726485.1 Eragrostis curvula
TGGTCCACCACGACTTGTGGCTGCTCACCAGGAACTGCACCTCACCGGCGAACCGACGCACCGTCACGAACGCCGGGATCAGCACGTCCGTGTAGTCGTGGAACAGGCGGTTGCCCATGAACCCGCCCGTCGACAGCACGAACGCCGTCGGGGCGTGCGACTGTCGCGGCATCACGGGGGGCGCACGGCGGAGCGGAGCGGGGCACGCGGCGGGCACGCGGCGGGCGCGCGGCGTACTCACCCTGGGCGGAGCGACGGCGCGCGCGGCGGGAGCGGTGGTCGAGCGGTGCGGAGAGGAAGAAGATCAATTATTTTTTTTTAACTCTGACAAGTGGGTCCCACACGAAATAGGGTTTTTGGGTCACAACTGCTGGAGTTGAAGCAAGTTTTTAGACCTTTATTTTTCCATATCAACCTCTAAAATAGAAATAGGGGCCTTGATTTAGGTTCCTTACTCGAGATGCTCTTAGCGCGAGCCCCTACCCGGGGAGCCGGCTCGCCATGTATTTGGGCGAGGCCGATGAACACGCGCGGCCACTCGCCGCCGGACTGCTCCAGCCGGAGTTGCGCTCAGAACGGCGAGTGTAGACGAGCGCGACATGGATGGACCGGGGCGCGGCGACGAGAGGACGGACGGGCGCATGGCAAGACGGACGCGCGGCGAGCGGCCGGGCAAGACGGGACGCGCGGCGAGTGGCCGCCATGGGAGATCGAGCGGAAGCAATAAAAAATTGAGTGTTGGAGTACGTGACGGGCGGCAGCGTAGAAGAGCTTTGGTTGCAAGCTTGTTGCAAACCGACGTGGCTTTGGCGATGCACGTTGGCCTTACTCTTACCAGGATACTGCACAAGCAACTGACACAATAATCAAGCATGGGGTTGGCTAACCAATCGACCGAGAAGAGGGTAGCATAATCGAATCTGTGCAAAACACAAATACCATCTGAAGAATGTGCGTAATTTATACTCCCTCAATTTCCTTTTTTTTTTGGGGCGAAGTATACTCCCTCAATTTTTAACTTAAACTTCTTTCAGTCCAAATAAAACTAAGGAAAATTATCTTCAAACCATACATTCAAGACTATATATATCTCTACTATAATTCAGCTCGTGTGGAGTCTGACCGAAAATAGTATCCCATCAGGTTTTATTAGTTTAAAAACCAAAACATGTTTTTTTTATTAAGAACCGAACATCAATAGTTTGTACTAGTTTTGGTAACCTTTCTGTAATTAGATATTCTTTCGTACTTATATTACTTCTGTGTGCACCCGTATGTCGTCTCACCCTGTGATGTTGCCACTTGGAGACAAAGTCGCATAGAACAATATCGAATGTTAATTGGCATAGCTCATGTGTGGTAGAATCTACCACCCCGATTCCAATCTTTCACTTAGTTATTTTGTATTTGCGGCTAAGTATTCTTTCAGTGGTAGACGATATGCCCATCGATGAAGAAGCATTTGTGGTGACTTTTGTTATTGTCAATATCAACCTAGGCCATGTTTGGATGCCAGACAGAGTTTAGTTACCACGCCGCAGTCGTTGCGCAGAAAGAAATAATGATTAGGGTGTGCGGACTCAACCTAAGCAGAACCAACTGTGCCAGAACCGTGTAGCAGGTGTGGCAGCTAACCAAGTAGACCCCCTAGTCTCTCAAAGTTGGGTCATCAATTTTAGTCAAAATAGAGATCAATGCTACCAAATTATTTCCAGATTATAATTTAATTTTAAGAATAGTTGAAATCATTTAAATTCGGGTACACAAGTATTTAAATATCCTGAATATTTAGTTCAATATATGCCACTATTAGAAACATGACCATATTTGCAATTCTTCGACAAAATAGGACCGATTTTGCAAAGGTCATATTTGTCTTTTCGCAAGCAATTTATCGCCCTTAGGAGCTCTTAACTGAATAGAAGCTACTCATGTCTTTGGTTTCAAAAATAGGACCCTTTTTGCAAATTCTAAAACGGTAGAACGTTTTCAGAATTGGCATAGAGAACATGACCTTTTTTGCAAATGCCTTTTTATTTTTGTTCATTGCATGCTTTGCTTTTGCTATGAAATTAAGGAGGTAAACTCCTACCGCGGTCACTAGCTCTCTGACCGTAAAGTAGCATAAGTTGAAATACTTAGGGCTGAGTTTTAGCTGGTGCCAAATGTAATTTTCAGCCAGATTTCCTACTACAAAGTCCGGCTCAAAAGATCTTCCTGAGATTTTGACATGGTGACAATCATCCTAGCTCCCCAAAAAGGTGAAAGGCGCCCTAATTTTCTAGAACAAGGACGTATGGGAGTTTTTTTAGACGAGGAATTATGAGAGTTGACCAGCTGTATCCCTCCGGCCGGAGTGGGCTCTGCGTGCGTTCATCGAGAAGGTTCTTACTGGACGGCCGCCATTTGCACAGCGTGCCACCTGGCAGTGGCAGAAGCAAACAGCACGTGATCATGCATGCGTTGTTCAAATAACTTCCGACCAGAAGCAAGTAATTCACGTGGCCGGACGATTGGAGGCACCATATATATATTATATATATATATAGTATATATATATATATATATATAATATATATATCTATATATATATATATATATATATATATATATATATATATATATATATATATATATATATATATATATATATATATATATATATATATATATATGAGAAGTCTCTTTCCTACTCCCAGGTGTAGTTACTCCCACATTTGTATCTCACAATCTAGGAGGTATTTTTTCATATTTGGGTGTTTCTAAAAAAGTATGTACACATACTTGATGTTTTAAAAGTGGTATGTGGATATACTCTTTTTTTTTTATATGAGGATACATCAAGTATGTGGACATACTCCTTTCTCTATACAGGAAACACGATATATAATAAGGTGCAAAAAATGTGAGTTCCGCTCAAAAATTTTCATGGTTATCACTTTGAGAAATCCTATTTAGGTATGTGTACATACCCAAAATGATAAATAGGTATGCACACATACCTATAGTGTTTTTTGAAAGTGGGAGTAACTACACCCGGGAGTAAATGGATTTTCCCTATATATATATATATATATATATATATATGACCTCCATTTCAAAATACTTGTCTATTTTGACTTTACTATTCATAGTTTGACCATTTGTCTTTTCTATAAATATTTGCTTAAACATTCATATACATTTGATATGTTTAAAGTACTTTTGGCAACCCCTCTATTGCTACTATTATTGATTTAACTAATGAAAAAGTTTAACAAATATTTTGAGTCAAAGCATGAACAGTGAAAGTCAAAATGGACAAGTATTTTGAAATGGAGGTTAGTAATAATCTATCCATGCTAGCTGGCAGCTGCTAGGGAGTATAATTTGATTTATTTGCTGACAGAACGGCAGTGTTCATATGCAAGTTACTTTTCATTTGTGGTTCAGCGTACAATATTTCGTAGTGTAAAAAGTGAAGCTTTGCTGTATCATATTTTTTCCTGTCTTTACTTTTTGAGAAAATATATACAGAGTTGACGGTAGTGGTACATGAGGGCAGACAATTTTAAAGCAAGGCATGACATCCTTCACTGTTGGTATTTGTTAGTAGACACTATTCATGTTTGGTTTTGCTAGAAGACACTATTAAATTGTGGTATTTAGCTAATAGACATCCATGTCATTAGAATCTTGATTATCTTGTGTGGAGAAGAGAGAGAATTTTAGAAATGGCCATATTGCCCTTGCAGCCGGTTTAGCAATATGATTACATAGCCACATTTCTTTGTTAATTATATATGCCATAAGCGTTATTACTATTTTCCATTAAAAGTACTAATTATTTTCATAAGCATTATTAATTATACATATTTCAGAAATTGTGTTAATTGTATCGTGATATGTTGAGTAGGTTTGACCAAGTAAACAGGGGCATTTTGGTCATTTACAAAATCAATTCTTTCCTATATGCAAGAAAAGTCATATTTTAATGCCGTGAGTGTCCATTAGCTAATTGACACAACTAAATAGTGTTTATTGGCAAAACCAAACTTAAATAGTGTCCACTAGCAAATGCCAATATTGAAGAGTGTCCATGAGCAAATTTTGCCTTAAAGCAATGGTACTTGAGGGATGGTAACTTTTTCAATGGTATATAAGGGTTTGGAAGTTGTTGTGATGGTATAGAAGGATTTTTCTCTTACTTTTCCAGTTAGCTTAATGTTTAGGTGGACCCGGTTGGTGTTGAATTTCAGTAGTCCCTGCACCTAAGATAAGGTATACTTTCAACCCATACTATTAGAGCTTCGCCAAAGGTAGAGTCAGCTAAGAGCTAGTTGCTAGCTCTTAGAAGAGAATAATATGTTGCGGGGTCCATATTTCACTCTCTAAACTTTGCTAAGAGCTAGCTCTTGAGGAAGAGCTAGCAGCCTTCTCTCTCTTTTTCTATAATAAATAATTCTAAGAGCTAACTTAAAGATAGCCTTTTGGGGAAGCTCTTATGGCGATATCTAGAGGTAGACGAAAAACCCGTAGCTTGAAAGTTGGTTCCTCTTGGTCTTGGCTCGGGTTTGCTTGGTGTGGCGGTCCTAACCTAGCATAGCCCATTTTTTACTACCAACTTTATTAAGTAGGCTAACACAAGGACATAAATAGAAAATTATTTTAAACTAATGCCTTTTCACAATAAGTTTGATGAATTTTGGTTTCAGGAATCATTTTATGGGAAAATCACTAGAAAATACAGAAAGTGAGCAGCCTTTATGTGCTACGACAGCTGGTGATCAGCCTTTATGTGCTATCAACTTTGACATTCAAGTCCCAAATTAAGAAATATTTGCCCAACACGTTGGCATGCAACAAAAACTCCACACGGGCCAAGAAACTAGCCCAACTTGGCCACAAGATGAACAATTGATGGCATCAATCCACAATTACCTTTAGGAGGAAATTTGGGGCATCCACGAAGAAATTGGTGCGCAACTGACACAATGGACGGCCGACCACCCACCCCTTTGCCTAGCCGGACTACCTTAGCCCGAAAATCACTCCCATCGACTCCAGCACACTCTAGCACGTAGCGAAGGTCCTATATATTCTCTACAATCTGCCACATTCATGTTGGCTAATAGGTCTTGTTAAGAACGTAGCCCCATCTCATCTCGTGTTTTTCTGGTCCTTTTGAGAGCTAGCAGTCTTGGCCCGAAGTGAATAGAGGTGAACCAAAGAATATATGGGTGGATGGTGACATCTCTACTTTATAGAGTCCAACCAGTAGCACTAAATCTATCTAGACGCATAACCCTAGTAGAAAGGAGATATTTACATAGGAATCCTAAACTTACACTCGTTATCCTCCCAATTGACTAGTATTATCTCTTTGTTTCTCTTAGGGCAGGTGCAAAGGTGTTGTCTCATAGGTAGTTTTATGGATGACATGTAATTATAAAATGATTTATGAGACTACACATACAACGGATGATTGTTTTAGTTGTCTCATAGTAATTACATCTTCCATTGATTTATGGATGAGAAAAGGAATGTTTATGAGTTGCATGACAACTACAACTCGTACAATGGTGTCTAAGCTGTCTCATACTCCTAAATTTTAGCGCTTGAGGTGGTTGCCTCGCGAAAAACCGCCTCTTTCTTTTACCTCCTTCTCTCTCTTCCACCTCATCGAAAATCCTACGTGACGTTGCATGAGACGGGCTATGAGACTTCTTACGTGTAGCGTTGTACCTGCCCTTATAGTGAGGAATTCTCATGTGTGTCCCCTACCATATAAAATCAAACATCCTTTACCATACTACGATTTAACTGGATTATTTACTAGTAGATATACCATTGTCAATAAACAATATCCTTACTAAATCTTGCTTCCCTATGGAAAAATATGATACCCTAGAATAATCCCAAGTGAAATGCGATAATGATGTTATGTACACTTGCAAAATTACTCTTATTGCGCACAAAACACCGACGAGCATTTCTGACATGTTGTCGGGAAGAAGCAATGGCTTAAGATATTGAAGATTGGCATAAGTTTGTCTGTTATGCTAACTTAACGCTAGCTTTATCTAGCGGGGTTACTCTTGTTCTGTTTGTTTGTGGAGCTTACAGGACAAAATAAAGTCTCTCAACCTTCTAGTAGTATTCCACAAGAAGACCAGCGTCTTTACCGAAAAGGTCGAGTTTACTTAGTAGTAGGAAGAATCATGCGTAGCGAAACCAAGATCTTAGATGGAGAAAACTAAGCTTGGGATTAACTGCCAAGTAAGTAGTCGTATTTATACCCATAGCTCCATACCAGAGTGCCGCTGATCAATATATCCAATCCTTCCTTTCCGCAACAGCTTAGCTCCTATATCAAACACGGGTGGTGTCCCGATCAAAAAAAAAAACAAAACACGGGTGGTGTCAAGGCAGTACTGTCTACTACCTATTTTATATAATTATGTTTCATTTATATAATATGCGAAGTCAAACTTTTGTAACTTCGACCGCCAAATAGATAAGGAACTTATATAGACTCATAATATGGGGCTGATATTATTAGTTTCACTCATACTATCGTAATATATACCCTTTCCATTTAAAGTAATACTTTTGTATAGTTATATGTAGTCAAATGTCACATTAGAGACTTCTTTACTCTCCCAATTGAGTTATTTTAGGATCAGAGGAACCAATTTTGTTTTTTGAACTGTGTGTTTTGTTAAGCTGATTAGTAACATCCTATGATGTAAAGACTGGAACTCTTTTTTATTATTATCAATTATTATTTTTTTAAAAGAAGTTGATCTTTTTTTTAGACCTAAAAAGATGTTAATCCAAACATTATCGATTATGTTTTTTAAAAAAAGATTGTTATCTAAACACTAGCATAGTCAGGAAAAGAGCAATGCATTATTGATGGATCAAACCTGTCCCGATATAGCTCACCTGACATTGATATGGATAGGAGGCCAGATGTACATATCATCAAGTGTTACCTCATGTACGTACAACCCTCCCTGATGGCTCAGAACATCATTTTCACCAGATATAGAACACAAAACCAGAATCCCAGAATGAGATTTCGTTATATTTTCCTTGCCTTTTTGGATGTGTGGTGAGAGAGATGGGCCGCCAGTTATAGAGCAAAACACACAACATGGACAGTGTGGGGTGACGCTAGCTATAAAAGGGGAGCTCTCTCCCATGGTTATTTGGACAATATATAGTGGAGGCGACTGCTGCCAGTACAATCAAGCCAATATTTTGCAAATCATTCGCAAGGATCTTAGGTAAGTGATGATTTTCTGTGCATCCATTGTTGCAGGACTCCTCTTATGATTATGATTCTTCCTTCTCTCCGATCGAGTGACGACGGGACCTAGCTACTAGCTAGAAAGATAGCTAGTCTCGTATAGCTTCTCTAAAAAGTGATCCAGAAAAAGTTTCGTGAAGTTATAACACACTGTAATTTACCCCGGTTATACACCAGCGCATCTTAGCTAAATGGTCATCCTTGTACGACGAATTTTCTATGCATATGCTTAGATTGGTCGCCCCATTTTTTAGGGGAGCATGAGAAAAGGTTTATTCGTTGGAACTGAAAAGGATATAATCATTTGTTGAAGTTGCAGCAACTACCCATGGAGGAGTCGACCCTGTTCATGCAGTGGGCGATGAACACGCTGCAGCACGAGCAGCCGGCGCCGACCGCCGTCGACAACGACTGCGGCGAGGCGATCTTCCCCTCGCTCCAAGCACTCCGCGAGGCCTCGCACGCAGCTGAAATGGTCCAGGAGCTGATCGGAGACGCCCGTCCGACGAACAGCTGGAGCTCCGGCGACGGCGACACCACCGACGGCGATAACTTGCCCCTCGCGGTCATGGATCACGATGTCTGGCCGCCATCGCCGAACTCGGCGAGGCGGCCGGTCCCGAGAAGAAGCGGCGGCGCCGCCGGCACCAACCCTCCCGTGAGCTGGAACTTCAGCGCCGCTGGCGGCGACGGCCACATGCTGCCGGAGCCCGCCGCCCCACGCGGCGGCGGCGGTCTTCCTGATTTGGTGCAGTACGGGTCTCCGCCGACGAGGAGAGCCGGCCTAAGGAGCCCGGGATCCATGGCGACGTCTTACGCGCAGGACCACATCGTCGCGGAGCGGAAGCGGCGGGAGAAGATCAACCAGCGCTTCATCGAGCTCTCCACTGTCATCCCCGGCCTCAAGAAGGTCAAAATCAAAATCAAATCAAATCAAATCCTTGCACTTGTTCGACTTCAAACTCTGACAGAAAATCGCGTAATGCAATGGTTTCTTTTCTGATGATCAGATGGACAAGACGACGATTCTCTCCGACGCAACGAAATACGTGAAGGAGCTGCAAGAGAAGCTCAAAGACATGGAGGCCGGCGGCGGCAACGGCAGGAGCATCGAAACCGTCGTGGTCGTTAATAAGAGGCCTTGCCTACACGCCGCGGCGGCGCCAGATGAGGATGTCTCCCCGTCCTCCACGTCGTCGGGCACGCCGGCGGCGAGGAAACAACTGCCGGAGATCGAGGCCCGGTTTTCGGACAAGAGCGTGATGGTGAGGATCCACTGCGAGGACGGCAAGTCGGTGGCCGTGAAGGTGCTCACCGAGGTCGAAGAGCTCCACCTGGGCATCATCCACGCCAATGTCATGCCTTTCTCGAATTGCACCCTCATCATAACCATCACGGCAAAGGCAAGAAAAATCTCCCCTCCCTTTTGATTAAGCAGCACTCTGATCAAAGTTGTACTATGCTGAATTTCTTAGTAACATTTTGATGGTGTTTTTTGGTGCACGGGATGTTAGGATTCCTAATTAATAACCGAGGAAAATACTGTCAAAACACAAATTTTCATTTTACTATATACATAATATATCCGTCCCTTCCAGTCAATGTTTACGATATACTGTGCCTCGTGATCCGTCCCTACAGACACTCAGACAAATCACTCGCTGTGTATGAGTGTCATGACTCTATTTTAAGTGTGCACGTGCTAAAATTTGTTCAATTTGCTTATAGTTGCATTATGTTACTGGCCTATGCTGGACATTGTGTTTAAGATATGTAATGACCAATTAAAGCATATCTATTATTCTATATATATTTGTAAATGATCAGGTTCAAGGCACCTCATATGACAATTCTTGGGACTAGAATTATCATTAAGTCCATGAAAAATAGTCACATTGATTATGAGATCAAGACAAATTGTTTACATCACTTACATTAGTGGTTACATGATACAATGGCATTGATAAATTAACCAGTTGCCATTGTATACAGGTTTCTATCTTTAATCACGAGAACAAGGAAAGAAGGATCTAAGGCTGAGATTATTGAGATGTCATGTATTCAATAAGAAGCATTTAGAATCTGAAAATACAATTAAGTGTAATACATGTAATTAGCAATAGATCATAGACATTATGGTTATAGTGAAAACATACCATGATATCAGAAATGGATATAGAATAGTAGTATGAGAAATCCTAGCTGACTGCAAAAAAAAAAAAAATGAAAATCCTGATCTTCATCATAGTGTAAATATTGGAAACCACTTCAAAGATTGTGTGGATTTTCTCCCTTTTTTCAGGAAAAAAGCGGTTACACAATTACATGGTCGTATATATGGCTAGCTTATTTATTATGCGCTGACATAGCACATTGTACACAAAGGATAACAATGTAGCGCCTACAAATACTCATTTGGGACAAGTGACGAGCTTTAGTCTTTTCTGCAGTGTATGTGATTACATATTTTCTTTAAACTTATTTTCAGACATCCTTGTATATATCATTCAATTTTGGTATTAAAACCGTAAGATCCTTGTATATATCATTCAATTTCGAAATAATAGATATTCTCCTATAACGGTTCAAGTGGTTTCAGATTTTCTAGTTCCCGAGACGTCTAAATTTCCTTTATATTACAATCACCTAAAATGACAATTAGATTACTTAAATTGCAATACCAGTTAAGATAGAGAACTAAGTATTATTGTTAATTTGATCAGGTGGAGGAGGGCTTCACCGTCACAGCGGAGGAGATCGTTGGCAGACTCAATTCTTTGTTACTGCCCGTGCATAGCTGCTGCAACGGCCCTGAAGAAACAGGAAACTAACTACAGGCAATCATCTTGTGCTTGCATATACTATATACATATACAACGGTATATGATGCTCGAGTGTTTTAAGTTTTATTTTTGTCTGATTTACGGCTTGAGTTTGTTTTTCCCTTGGGGCAGCGTCGCTTCACGTAGCGTGCATGGGATTAACCAACACAATGCATGCACACAGTGTGAAGTGAAATGATGTGGTAATGGTAATGCGCATGCACGGTCTCTCAAAAAAAAAAAAAGCGCATGCACGGCAGTGGATGCTTGCGAAGAGAATCTCTCCACCACATGTTTGCAGTTTGGCGTGAGACATCAACACTCATGCAGATTGATCGATGCTTGTTGTCGCTGAAAAGCGCTCAGAGAAAGATCAAGGGTGTGTTTGGTGCAGCTTATTGCACCGGTTTATGCTGCAGTTTATTGCCTTTTTACTACTGTAGCTACAGTGTTTTTACTGTTCACTGACAGAATAAGCCACAATAAGCAGCATTTTGGGTGCTTTTTTCAGCTTTTTTCACTGTAGCAACAGTGATTTTACTGTAGCAACGTGAATAAGCAGGCGGAGAAGCTGGTGGAAAAGCTGTGCCAAACACACCCCAAGTCAGATGGTTGCTTCCAATCAATAAAACATGCAAGTACCAAGTGGTCCACATGAATCCGTGCAAATTGTCAATTTAGCCATTTTGCACCTACCGATCTTTCTTTGCTTGTAAAATATATTTAATCTTGTACTATCTCCCTGTTCGTGATTCTAGATGTCTCCGTCAATCTGATATATATTTCTGCATGTACAATTACTGCTGTATTCTTCAGTTCAAGGAAAAGTGCGGCGTGTATTACAGCATAGTGAGAAGAAATTGCATGTACCACTCTAGCTAGATACCTCCCTCTGTACTAATTAGAATTTTCAGAAGTTTTGCAGTCCTCCTTTGAATTACCTGGGCAGGGAATCTGAAGAAAAATTCAAATAGTACCGTGCAGGGGCGGAGCCAGGTTCAGGCCAACCTGGGCTCCGGCCCCCCCTTGCCATGGTAAAAATTCCCAAGCCTGGTAGCATTTGAGCCCATCTAAATTGATTTTATGCAACACAATCTTTGCCAGGTGCTTGCCCATGTGCTTGTGCAAGCAAATTAACATTGCTCAACATCATCAGGCTCCCGATTTGCCACTTCTAGCATGCTCGCTATGCCACTTCCATCCACTGGGCTCCCTGCTGGTCGCTCCCTCACAATTTTTACTGTTCACGGCCCCCCCTCGATCCCCTAGCTGGCTCCGCCACTGGTACCGTGTATACGTACTTAATACAATACATGTGCTAATTCTGGTGTCGTGTGATGAGGGAACAACTTAGGTAGGGAGGAGTATAACTGAGGGCTGGGGTAATACAATTCGCAGATGTGCCCCACAAGAAGAAAAAAAACCGCAGCTGCGCACTCCCGGATCGTCATGGAATATGTAAGCAAAGCGATCATGATTTAGAATGAGTTGACTCGGATCTCAATGAAGGTGTAATCTCGCAATCAAGAAAGGTAAACTCAAAAATTTCAAATAAAGAAAATGTAGCAATGTTTGGATAGGTTATTTTAACAAGAGACATACATTAGTTGAGTGAACACCATCTTCAGCAAACCCATTGGGCCCATTCTGATAATGCTATCTATATAATAATTGTCCCTGTACTGTTTTTGGTGAATTGGTGATCCTCCATGATTGAAATCACAGCAGGCAGCGCAATATCCATGATGTGAGCGAAGTCTAATTTATTTATAGCGTAGCTACATATTTAATTTCCCTAGCTGCTAAACAAACTAGAGCACAAATGGCAAACAAAGTACCGGCCACGCAAGGCAGAGCGTATTTTATTCACTGCTTTAGGATTCAATTTTTCTTTCCCTCGTGGGCCCTCCTCTGGATATGCATTTTGTTGAAGCTAGCAACTACAAAGGTCTCAACTCTTTAAAGCTGCGCGCACGCACACACCAACTTCTCGGGCTCTATCTATCAAAGCCATCAGGAACTCTGTTGTTACAGCCAAACGCACAGAAACGGAACGCAGGCGGCTAAGCTCCGACAGGGTACATATGGCGGCCCACGTGAGCATGTCCCCTAGCACTCGCATCAGCAAACTTTGTTGCGGATGCATGCACTGGTGACTGATCAATCAGTTAACACGGATTTAATTAGGTTTGGTGTCAGGTACGGACCATCATACTGTAGCTCGATCTGTGAGAAGCGATTAATCGATTTTGTTTCTTCTCACTGTGTATGTAGAATTGTCAGAGTTTTCGGCGAGAAATTGCTGCTGTTTCTCGTTGTTATGTGCGATGCCGATCCAAACAAATATCTTCTAAAATTAGTTGGCTAAAAAATTAGCTGGCTAAAATTAACCGGCTAAAAGATCCAAACAAGACCTAACTTCTTCTATGAGGCAAATATATCATTGTAAAACTTGTAAATTCCTTTGCCTCCACCGTACGTAGCCTAACTTTGTTTGTTTAAACGATCCCCAGCAAATCAGGAGATAATGCTTGTTTATTGCCTGCCCAAGATCTGGAAAACTATATTTTTTCCAAATCCGATCCGTACGATGCACTATACATATCTTATACAATTCTTGGTCACATTTATGCGGCCGACCAGTAGTTGTCACCTCTGTATACGTTATATTAAAAAAAAGTAACAAAAAAAAATACAACAATCCATTGTTATCGATCGGTCGAACCTGCACCAAAACATTTCACAATGCTCAGGTCACGCAAGCTGCAATATCGTCGTCGTGTAATTGCAAGCACGGCATGTGACCGATCGAATTAGTTTAATATTTTAAGTTTGTCCCTAATATGATTGGCTCTAGGCCTGCGGCTCCACCAGTCGACCAGTCCTAGTTCATAATCCACTTGATCTCGTTCGCTGGCTTAAGCGAACAGACAAATAATCATAGTTGCCATCAGCCGCTCTGGCTCGCGAGTTGATTTGCTATGGTACAATGAAAATAACGTCTTTGCGTGCATTAATTTTAGTGGCCTGCGTCTTCAGGATACTGCACCAGCAATTGGCAAAATAAGTACGGGCCGGGGTAGGTCAGGATTTGAGACCGTTGAGCAATTGACCATGCAAGAAGGCGGTCACACAATCAAATTCTATATATACGAAGCACAAAATACAATCTATAGAATGTATCGAATCATTTATAAATATATATATGATTCAGTTTCTGAGGTGTCTGCTGAAAATAATAGCAATATGTAGCAAAAGAAAGTGTAAGCATAATTGAGACACATCAAAACGGGCAGGACAAGCATGTTGGGATCATATAAAGGTCACGTTGGGTTCTGGTACAAAAATAGACGTCATACTAGACTGCGCATTCGAGCATTCAAATTTTATTAGCTACGTTCGTTTTCAGGCTTCAGTTGTATTTCTTTTGCTGCGAAAGGAAGTGAACTAGCTCCTACCGCCGCCACTAGCTATCCGACTGTAAAGTAGCATAATAAATTGAAATCAGTCTTAGCAGGTGCCACATATAGTTTTCAGCCAGATTTTGTACTCAAAATGATGGTTCAAAAGATCTCCCTGAGATTTTGACATATGGTGACAATAGCCCCAGCTCCCGAAAAAGAAAAAAAGTGAAAGGGCCCACTGAGTGTTTAGAACAAGGACACCAGCCGTATCCCTCTGGACTCTGGAGGGTGTGCTCTGCGTGCGTATATCGAGAAGGTTCTTGTTGTAAAACTCTTAATTGGGCCAGGCCCATCTTCTAGAAGAAGGAGTCCTGGTCCATATGGGCTGCTTTATCGAATCCAAGCCCAACACGAAGTTAGGGTTCCCCCCTTATATATAGTTGAGGAGACCCCCTGTATCCTGACACCAGAATTTCGCAATAAAGAATTTCGTCTCCTCTATTCCAGTTTTACTTTTTGTTATCTGTCGTGATCTACGTGCCGTCGTTCCGCCGATAACCTAACACGTTATCAGCACGCTCTACGAGGAATCCGCCCAGCAGATCGGTGAGCTACGGTACGTTCTTGTTTTTCGTATGATTTTTGCTATCTTGACTCGTTGCAGCCAAGATCTGTCCAAAAATCGCCACGACGACCTTGACACGATGCAGTCAAGATCCAGAAGGAAAAGATCAGATCCGAGGGCCAGCTACTGCCGCCCGAAGACGATCTGAATCTAAAGAATCGTCAAAAACAAGAATCATCAAATAGTGCCTCTGGCACCCCCCTCGCTAGGGCCTTGTGCCCTTGCAGACTTGTGCGCCGGTATACCGCGCCAATCGATCTAGATCGATGTTGAAAATCGAAAAAAAAAGGGCTAAGGGTTTCATTCCCTAACCCTAGATCAACAGAAGCAAAACGGGGAAAGGTTTCTAAACCTAACCCTAGTTTGTCGCCGAGTTCAAGATCTACAACAAGAACAGACGCAAAATAGCGATCTACAGTCCTACCCGGCACGAAGTCCGGTACAGATACAACACATCAAGATCAGATGAACTCGCCGAATCCAGATCTGAAAAGAAAAAAACAGAAGAAATCGCCGCGGGCCGCCACACGACGTGCTGCCCGGCCTCTGCGCCGGCGCGACGCCTTGGGCCATGACCACCGCACAGAGACGGCGCGCCAGGCACGCCACCGCGCCTCCATGCGCGACGGGGCCTCCGAGCCGAGCCACCCGAGACGCTGCGATGGGGAGCCGGGGACGGCTGCGCTCCACTACCGCGTGAGCCGCGCTGCCGCGGACCCCGGCCCAGATCTGCGCGCCGCAGGGCGCGGCCCAGCCGCGCGCTGCCTGGCCCAGCGCCGCGCGCTGCCTGGCCCAGCGCCGTGCACTGAACGACGCGCGCGTGGCCCACCCAACTCCGGCCACTGAAGGCTGCCGCGCGCGCCGCTCCGAGGCGCCGCAAGGCTGAGCAGCCGCGGGCTCACGCCGCACCGGCTCCGGCCTCCGAGCCGCGGCACCGCGCCGCGCGCAGGACGCCGCATAGCGCGCAAGCAGCTGCGCTGACCGGTCTTCAAGCACGAAGCCGCCACGGCTATGGGCCTTGAGCTCCCATGACCAGATCTGGTGGGGAGAAGATGAGTACGGCGCCTGGAAGGAGAAGTGGCGGCGGCTGAAGAATGGGAGAGAGTGGGAGAAACTGAAGAAGCTAGGGTTTCGACCCTGTTTTTATGCTCCGACGCCTTTTTACAAAAACGTCCTCGAAGTTTTCGTGAATCGCGAAGAAGCCCTCCCACAGTCCTGCAATTTCCAAATGAAGTCCTCAGAATTTCAGAAAATACGGGATTATACTCGAAAATCTGAAAATTACAAAGAAGCCCTGGAAATTACCAGAATAGTCCTCGGAGTATCAGAATATTATGAAAATATCCTCGGAACATCTGGAAATTACCAGAATATCCCTGGAATATCTGAAAATTACGGAAAAATCCTGTTAATTACGAAAATTGACATGGATAATCCGAAAATTGCTGGATTGTGTTATTTTTGCATATAACACCCCAGATTTTGGTGATTTTATATAAAAACACCAATATTATAACTTAAACACGCAGTTTTTGTTATACTTATACACTCTATTAATTGGATACATGAATTAATCCTTGCACATTGACATCATGCAGATGTCTGACCTCGTGAAGAGAGACTTTGAAGTCTTGACTCCTCATGGAAGCAACTACCTGTCATGGGCACTTGATGCGGAGATCCTCCTAAGCAGCAAAGATCTTTTAAAGACCGTTCTGCCTAAGGCGGGAGACACTGCCGCAACAGACGTGGAGAAGGCGCAGGCTTTGCATTTCTTGCGCCACCACTTAAGTGCTACTCTGAAGAGTGAATACATGACAGAACGTGATCCAAAAGTCTTGTGGGACTCATTGCAGAAACGCTTTGAGCAGATTGAAAATGTCTTACTCCCCAAGGTTGAGCGTGAATGGCAAAACCTACGCTACCAAGACTACAAGACTGTGGAGGATTACAACACCAAGCTTTATGGGATTGTCACACGCATGAAGCTTTGTGGCAAAGAGCTCACGCAAAAGGATCTTATTAACAAGACCCTTTCCACCTTTCACCCTAAGTTCACTTATGTGAGCCGCCAGTACAAGAAGGAGAATTATGAAACCTATGTCGCCCTGAGTAATGCATTGCAGCAAGATCAGGGGGAGGACGAATTGATTATGGAGAATCATAAGAATCGTCCTACTGGCTCCTTGGCACCGCATGAAGCGAATGCCGTCTCCTTCAATAAGAAGAAGAAGAACAAGAATAACAAGGGTAAAGGTGCTCCCAAAGCTACACCAAATGCACCCCCGAAGGTTCAAAACAAACCTAATGCTTTCAAGAAGAACGCAAAAGGGAAGTCAAAGAAGACACCTTCAGGGGGAGCGTATGGTGAACAGGATCAGGATTGCTATAGGTGTGGTATGCATGGTCATTGGTCCAAAATATGTGAAACACCACAGAAGTATGTTGACATGTACAAAGACCTCAAAAAGAAGCTCGCGCAGCATGAGGCTAACTTTGTTGAAGGCACGCAGCCAACAACAAAGATACCAATGGAACATGCAACACCAAGCAAATCCTCTGACCTGGAGTTGGATAATGATCTCATGGATGAAGAGGAAGATGTGCATGGAGATTCTGCGTAGTCATGAAGACTATTAAGAATTATTTAGTTATCTATTTGTAATAGGAGTGAAATAAGTTTAAATTCCTCGAAGGAATTAGTTCGTTTGTGTAATCTCTCGAAGAGAAGACATTTGCTTTGAATAAATCAGTTTGTGAAGTTTGTCATTGATTACTCTCTTTGTTTATACATTTCTTATGTATGAATTACAGCATTGTGGAGCAAAATGACTATGGATGAGGAGCTCTGTCTCGTAGACAGTTGCACCACTGCTACTATTCTAAGGGACACTTGCTATTTCAGACACTTCGAAAGTATACTGGAAATATTCTTACTGTTATTGGCAATAACAATAAGATTGTTGGCACAGGAAGGGCCACATTTGTCCTACCAAATGGTACGCAATTAACAATCCAAGAAGCATTACTTTATCCGGATTCAACCCGGACATTGTTAAGCTTTAAGGATATACGAAGAAATGGGTTTCACGTAGAAACCAATGATGATGGAGGTGAAGAACGTCTTATCATAACCAAGAAAGAAGGCAATAAGAAGACCACTATTGAAAGTTGTCCGTCAGTCAAAGAAGGCTTGTACTATACGTACATTAAGCCAAACAAAGACTTTGCTACGTTCAAGACTATCTTTACAAATCAAGAAGCATATAGATTATGGCATGACCGTCTTGGTCACCCTGGCCTTAATATGATGCAGAGAATTACGAAGAATGCAACGGGGCATAACTTGAAGACAAAAGATTTCCCAAATCAAGCAGATTTCTTGTGCATTGCATGCGCAAAAGGGAAGCTTATTACTCGCCCCTCGCAGCTTAAGATTCAAGCAGAATCTATGTCATTCCTTGAACGAATTCAAGGTGATATATGCGGACCAATTAGTCCCTTATCAGGGCCTTTCCGCTATTTCATGGTGTTAATAGACGCTTCCTCGAAGTGGAGCCATGTATGTCTATTATCTACTAGAAACCATGCATTTGCACGATTGACTGCCCAGATCATACAATTGAAGACACATTTTCCAGATCATAGAATCAAATCCATTCGAATGGATAATGCCGGAGAATTTAAATCGAAGGTATTTGATGATTATTGTATGAGTATGGGCATCAAAGTGGAACACTCCGTACCACACGTGCATACACAAAATGGTCTTGCAGAATCATTAATCAAGAGGATCAAATTGATCGCTCGACCATTGTTACAGAATTGCTTATTGCCTACCTCTTGTTGGGGGCATGCGGTGTTGCATGCAGCAGCACTTATCCAATTACGACCACCTGCTACACACGAAGAATCACCATTAGCATTGGTGCGTGGTAGAATACCAAATGTTTCCCATTTACGGAGATTTGGATGTGCTGTATACATTCCAATCCCTCCACCTCAGCGAACTGCTATGGGCGCACAACGGAAACTCGCAGTTTACGTTGGATATGAAAGTCCGTCCATAATCAAGTACTTAGAACCCTCCACTGGAGATTTGCATACTGCAAGGTTTGCTGATTGTATCTTTAATGAAGATCATTTCCCGGCATTAGGGGGAGGAAAGTATCTCTCTAGAGAAGAATGTCGGCAAATAGATTGGGATGCTAAAGGAATCCTAGGAATGGATCCTCGCACTAAAGAAGCTGAACTCGAAGTTCAGAATATACTCCACTTGCAGAGAGTTGCTAATGAATTGCCTGAAGCTTTCACCAATACAAGAGACATTGTGAAGTCTCATATACCGGCTGTAAATGCTCCTGAAAGAATAGAAATCCCATTTGAAGAGGATGAATACATGGAATTCCAACCTTCTTCCATAAAAGCAACGAATGCTAGGAAGAGGGGGAGTGAACCGGTTACTAGGGCACCCAAGAAGCCTAGAGTACAAGCTCAAGCTAAAGCTCCTAGGAGACGTCCTGCGGAGAAGAAGCCTAAGCAAACTGCTCAAAAGAAAACCAAAGAAGGTGAAAGTGATCCACATGAAGTGGTGAGACTTGAAGAATTAAACCCAAGTGAGAATATGCATGAATCTCATGAGGGGATACCGGAAATTCCTGACCTCAATGTATCTATCGATAATGAGGATCAAGGAAATGAAAATTCAACGAATTATGTTGAGACGGGAGTGGTATATAATAGAAAGACACTTGAAGTCAATACATACTTTGCTGAAACGATTGCAACACAAATTGATTTGGAATCTGAACCAAAATCAATGAAGGAATGCAAGAAGCG
Organism: Eragrostis curvula; assembly: GCA_007726485.1. Lineage (NCBI taxonomy): Eukaryota > Viridiplantae > Streptophyta > Magnoliopsida > Poales > Poaceae > Eragrostis > Eragrostis curvula. The sequence continues at coordinate 15,711,589 of CM017443.1, forward strand.
TCCTGATTGGCCAAAGTGGAAAGATGCAATCTGTGCAGAGTTAAACTCGCTAAAGAAAAGAGAGGTGTTTGGTAATGTAAACCTTACACCAACTGGCATTAAGCCAGTGGGTCACAAATGGGTATTTGTCCGGAAGAGAAATGCTCAAAATGAAGTGACTAGATACAAGGCGAGACTCGTGGCGCAAGGTTTCACGCAGAGACCTGGCATTGACTACGAAGAAACCTACTCTCCCGTAATGGATGGAATCACATTCCGGTATTTGATCTCAATGGCGGTGAATATGAATTTGCAGATGCGACTTATGGATGTGGTCACAGCATATCTATATGGAACATTAGATACAGAAATCTATATGAAAGTTCCAGAAGGTATAAAAGTCCCAAATGAAGATGACCGCAAATTATATAGTGTCAAATTACAGAAGTCACTATATGGTTTGAAACAATCAGGGAGAATGTGGTACAACAAGCTCAGTACATTTCTCTTGGAAAAGGGATTTGTGAAGAATGAAGATTGTCCTTGTGTATTCATAAAGAAATCAGAGAAAGGTTTTTGCATAATCTCTGTTTATGTTGATGACTTGAACATCATTGGTACTACTAATGAAATTGAAGAGACTTGCTCATACTTGAAGACTGAATTTGAAATGAAGGACTTGGGCAAGACTACATATTGTTTAGGTTTGCAACTTGAACATACTCCTGAAGGGGTACTCTTGCACCAATCAAACTATACCAAGAAGGTATTAGAGAGATTTAATATGCACGAAGCATATCCACTTCGATCACCTATGGTGGTGAGATCCCTTGATATAGATCAAGATCCTTTTAGACCGAAGCAGGAAGATGAGGAATTATTGGGACCTCAATATCCATACCTCAGTGCCATTGGAGCCTTGATGTACCTTGCGAATGGTACAAGGCCCGACATAGCTTTTGCTGTTAATCTACTTGCAAGATATAGCTCAGCACCAACTCGAAGGCATTGGAATGGCATCAAGCAAATCCTCCGATATTTGAGAGGAACTGAAGACCTTGGATTATTTTTCAAGAAGAATGGGGAATTAACCCTTGTGGGTTACGTTGATGCTGGATATTTATCTGATCCACATAAATCAATATCTCAGACGGGATATGTGTTTTTATTTGGAGGAACTGCAATTTCGTGGAAGTCAACGAAGCAAACATTGGTTGCTACATCGACAAATTACTCGGAGATCATCGCATTGATTGAAGCTGCAAAGGAGTGCGCCTGGCTCAGGAGGATGACAAGCCATATAATGAAGACCAGTGGAATGGCGTATACTCCATCCCCTACAATTATCTATGAAGATAATAAAGCTTGTATTGCACAAGTACAATCGGGATACGTAAAGTCGAACAGGACAAAGCATATGTTACCTAAATTCTTCCACACGCATGAAATGCAAGAGCAGGGAGAGATTTTAGTAACACATGTCCGATCTTGTGACAATCTTGCAGATATGTTCACAAAGGCCTTACCTTCCCGCACTCTCGAAGAGTGTCGGCGTGGTATTGGCATGAGAAGACTTAGAGAAGTGCTTGGAACAGGGGGAGAACTTCCCTAAGTACATCACATTCCCGAACTAAATGAGTTATCTCGAAGATAATTCATATCAGTCATGAAGATTGATAAACATTAATCATGAAGATTAAAAACATTGCACTCTTTTTCCCTTATGAGTTTTTCACATGAAGTTTTCTCAATAAGGTTTTTAACGAGACAATGTGTGCATACAAGTGGTGGTAATATGTGCTCTTTTCTCCAATTTTTCCCACTGGGTTTTTAGGAGTTTTTATGAGGCATACTTATCACGATAAAGAGCCCAAGGGGGAGTGTTGTAAAACTCTTAATTGGGCCAGGCCCATCTTCTAGAAGAAGGAGTCCTGGTCCATATGGGCTGCTTTATCGAATCCAAGCCCAACACGAAGTTAGGGTTCCCCCCTTATATATAGTTGAGGAGACCCCCTGTAACCTGACACCAGAATTTCGCAATAAAGAATTTCGTCTCCTCTATTCCAGTTTTACTTTTTGTTATCTGTCGTGATCTACGTGCCGTCGTTCCGCCGATAACCTAACAGTTCTTACTGGACGGCCGCAATTTGCACAGCGTGCTGCATGACACAAGCAAACGGCACGTGATTTTGCACCCGGCTGGTAACGTGCATCGATCGACGGCTTTCATGCATGCGTGGTTAACAGAATTGCTGCCAGAAGTAAATTAAGGTATCCGCGCGCACCTATCTAGTGCCTGGACCATTGGAGGAGCTTCGTATATAATCTAGCCATGCTAGCTTCTAGCGTTTGGGGAGTTTAATTTGATCTGATGGTTGACGGAACGGCAGTCTCTTTCCATGGAAAGATAGATTTCTGAAAGGCCAAACTAAAGTAAGATGTTTATAGTGGTCTTACCCCAATAATCAGCCTGTTCGTTTCGCTAAAAATAACTGCGAACACTGTAGCAGCTGCAGAAACACTGTAGCAGCTGCAGAAGAAATAACTGCGAACACTGTAGCTACTGCAAAGCAGCCGCTGCAAAGCAGCGAGACGAACACGTTGAATAGAGGTCTTGATATGCAAGTTGCTTTTCATTTATGGTTAAGCTGTACAATATATACAAGTCAAATAATCCGTAGAGTAGAAAGTGTAGCTTTTGCTTGTATTTTGCCTGTCTCCACTTTTCCAGCTCAGCTTAATGTTTGGGTGGACCCAATGATGTGGAATTCAGTAGTCCCCCAATTTAAGATAAGGGCAGGTACAACGGTGTTGTCTCGTAGACGGTCTCATACATGACACGTAATCATAAGACGATCTATGAGACCATGTATACAATGGATGATTGTTTTAGTTGTCTCATAGAAATATCATACTTCCTTTATTTGTGGTGAAAAAAGGAATATTTATGAGTTGCATGGCAACCACAACTCGTACAATGGTGTGAAAGCCGTCTCATACTTCTAAATTTTAGCGTATGAGGTGGTTGCATCGCGAAACAACCGCCTCTTTCTCTCACCTCCCTTTCTCTCTTCCATGACATCAAAAATCCTATGTCACAATGCATGAGACGGGCTATGAGACTGCCTATGTGTAGCGTACTTCTAATATATATACATACTATGGAGCATTCCGACAGACACTGAACTAAAAAACAAGTATGAAGCATCGTCTGAACGTCATCATTTTAAATAACAAGAAGATCATTAGTTGATATATTGAGACAACACGCTCTCTAAACGCATGATAGTATCAAGTTGTACTTCCTCTATCCAGAAATATAGTGTACATCTAGTTTTGTCCTAAGCCAAACTTTTTAAACTTTGACCAACGATATCTAAAAATATATATTATTTCAAAGTAAGAGAGTTATATATTATGAAAGTTCATTTCATGATGAATTTAGTAAAAGCATTTTCATGTTGTCAATCTTTACGGTTTTCTATATATTATTGGTTAAAAAAGTTTGACTTAGATTAAAGCTACATGTACATTATATTTTCTGGACGGATAGAGTATTTAACTACTAGAATTTATGAGTTTCCCTACGCCTCACATTAGTAGGGAAAGGGCGAAAAAGCCTAGGGAAGGATTTTCCCTACCTGTTTTCCTAAGCAAAGATTCCTAGGGACGATTTCTACGAGAAAGAAGAATTTTCCAACGGTTTCTTATGAGCTTCTGAAAAAAAATATTATTGTGGTTCTGTGTGTATGAGAGTGGACCTATGGTATTGGATTTGGTGTCAAATTATAATCCCTCCATTTCAATTTAAATGTTGTTCTAGAACAAATCACATGAACTAAGATGATATGATAAAATATTAAATGACATTGTTACTCTCATTAAATGCACAACCCTATCTGCCACAACAACTCCCTATGTATCCTTCTCGCCATCGATCGCTTCCTCCCACTAGAGTCGCTCCTTGCCGCTACTCTACTCTCATCGACACAAGCCACCCTAGGATCCATGCATTTGAGTCAAGCATGCCTCCATAGATCTAGGCTTCTTGCAGAAGGGCTACCTCGACAGGGGTGTGGACTTGGAAGCTCGTCCATGTCGAGTGGGGAGAGAGAGGGGGGGGGGGGGGGGGGGAGTTATTAGCTCCCTGTCCACCTCAATGGATTAGGGGTGACCGACAAGTTAGCGAGATTACAACATAAATTTCTCTTGTATTTTGAGAGTTAGAGCAATTTGCTTTTCTTAAAATTGAACAATGTATGACCTAGGATTATAACATTTTCCTTTCAATCAATATAAAAATAGGTCTGCTTTTACTGTTTTGATCGACTATACAAAATTCCACAATCTGATCACACAGAGCAATTAGAGTTAAAACCAGATTCGCCCTTCTCCAGTAGTTAGATGTCATAGATCCTACACCATCTAACTACTATCTCTAGATGTTCCAACAGAGCCTTATAGAAGACACAAGTACGCCCACTTTCTCTTACATTTAACTATTTGGCACATCATCAAAAACCATAGGTGGTAAACAATAAATGTGTATGATTCTACCCGCTAGGAGTAGTCTTAGAAGTATGCACAAGCATCAACAAGAGTCATAAATAAAAAGTGACAGAGAATAAAATGACCAAGTTGTTCTTCCTGCTTTGATATGCCTCTGGAATTATGAGAGAGTAATTGGTGAGTGCAATTGTATAAGAGACGCTAACCATGAAAGAAATGGAGAAAATTATACTGCTGCTTTATAGAAATTATCGAGTATATAGTTTTAGAGCTCAGAAGCAGTTTCAAACTAATCCAACATGAAGATAAAATGTCAGCAACATCTTCCCATGTTGTGGGCAAGGCAACATACCAGAGCCCATAGGTTATACTGGTACTTATGTACAATACATCACTAATCTTTCCTTTTTTTCGCAGCAGCTTCTCTTGTGGGCCATGGTAGTATTTTCTAATGTAATTTTATTTATTATTTATTTTTTAATCTGATCCGTACTAATAAAAAAATCTATGGTCATTCATCCAAGGAAAATATTCATAAACTCTAAACATTAGAACCTAAAAAAATTACTACATAGATTCTAATACTGTTAGCGCTCAACACTACCACCATAATTAAACCCGTGCCATTAAAAATAATATTTGTAACAGATATATGTGTTGAAGTGTGACATCATCAAAGAAAACGTTACTCTCCCAAAAGTTATTCAGAGGAAGTAATTTCATTTTTTGAACTTTTGTTGTTATAGATAAATTGCAGCATCCTATTATGATGTAAATGGACAGAACGTTTTCTTTGATATTATCTAATTAAAAAAGGTGGATTGAAACATTATCATAAGTACTGGAAAAGAGCAATGCATTATTGGTCGATCATACCTGTCCCAATATAGCTCACCTGACATTGATATGGATAGGAGGCCAGATCAACGTATCATCAATTTGTATCTCATGTACATGCAACCTTCCCTGCTGGTCAAAATATCATTTTCACTAGATACAGAACACAAAGTGAGAATCCCAAAATAAGATTTCTTTATATTTTCCTTGGCTGTTGGGTGTGAGGTGAGAGAGAGGGGCCTCCAGTGATAGCAAACATAACAGGGACAGTGAGCACAGTGTGGGGTGGCGCTAGCTATAAAAGGGGAGCTCTCTCGCATATTATTTCGACAATATTTAGTGGAGGCGACTGCCAGTACTATATCAAGCCAATATTTTGCAAAGGATCTTTGGTATGGTGTAGTTTCCTTGATTTCTTGTGCATTTGTTGTTGTAGGCCTCTTATATGATTCAGATTAATTCTTCCTTCTCTCCGAGTGACGACGCGACCTAGCAAGAAGCTGTAGTCTCGTTTTAGCTTCTCTAAAAAGTGATCCAGAAAAGTTACGTGAATTTAGGACATGGTCATTTTACCCGGTCATACAACAACACATCTTCTTAACTAAACGGTCTTTGTACGACAAGAATTTTCTATGCGTATAGTTAATTTCGTCCCTCCACTCTTGAGGGGGGCATGAGAAATGGTTCATTCATTGGAATCATCATTTTGCTGGAGCAGCTAGCCACGCGCCTATGGAGGAGTCGAGCATGTTCATGCAGTGGGCGATGAACACGCTGCACCACGAGCAGCCGGCGCCGGCTGCCGTCGACGACGACTGCGGAGAGGCGACCTTCCCCTCGCTCCAAGCGCTCCGCGAGGCCTCGCACGCAGCTGAAATGGTCCAGGAGCTGATCCGGGACGACCATCCGACGAACAGCTGGAGCTCCGGCGACGGAGACACCACCGACGGCAGCAGCTCGGGCAACAACTTGCGCCCCCCCTCGGTCATGGATCACGATGTCTGGCCGGCGTCGCCGAACTCGGCGAGACGGCCGGTCCTGAGCAGATCAAGCGGCGGCGCCGCTGGCACCAACCCTCCCGTGAGCTGGAACTTCAGCGCCGCCTCGTCGCAGCCTGGCGGCGACGGCGGCATGCTGCCGGAGACTGCCGCCTCACGTGGCGGCGGACTTCCTGATTTGGTGCAGTACGGGTCACCGCCGACGAGAAGAGGCGGCCTAAGAGCCCTGGATCCATGGCGACGCCGTACGCGCAGGACCACATCATCGCGGAGCGGAAGCGGCGGGAGAAGATCAACCAGCGCTTCATCGAGCTCTCCACCGTCATCCCCGGCCTCAAGAAGGTCCAGATCCCTGCACTTTTTCGACTCCAAAGTCCAAACTCTGACAGAAAATTGCACAATTAATGCAACGTACTCATTTCTGATGATCAGATGGACAAGGCGACGATTCTTTCCGACGCAACGAGATATGTAAAGGAGCTGCAAGAGAAGCTCAAAGACATGGAGGCCGGCAGCGGCAACGGCCGGAGCATCGAAACCGTGGTGGTCGTCAAGAGGCCATGCCTCCACGGCGCGGCGGCGCCAGATGAGGATGGGTCGCCGTTGTCAGCGTCGTCGTGCACGCCGGCGGCGAGTAAACAACTGCCGGAGATCGAGGCCCGGTTTTCGGACAAGAGCGTGATTGGTGAGGATCCACTGCGAGAACGGCAAGTCGGTGGCCGTGAAGGTGCTCACCGAGGTCGAGGAGCTCCACCTCGGCATCGTCCACGCCATTGTCATGCCTTTCTCGGCTTGCACACTAATCATAACCATCACGGCAAAGGCAAGAAAATTTCACCCTCCCTTTTGATTAATCAGCACTCTCATCATAATTGTACTTTGCTGAATTTCTTAATAACAGTTGATGAGTTGATGGTGTTTTTGGTGCACGGGATGTTAGCTAGGATTCCTAATACTGAAGAAAAATATAGTCTAAAAGACAAATTTCCATTCCACTTTATTTATATATGGCCCCTTGATCCGTCGCTTGCATTCAGTGTTTCCAATATACAGCATTTCGTGATCCGTCCCTACAGACACTGAGACATAGTATCGCTCATCATTGTTTATGGGTGACTCGATATTACTATGTCTCAGTTAGACGATGTTAGAGGATTTACGGATTTCGTCTTCTTTTTTATGCTGACTAAGTGTTTCGTAATTAATCCTCTAACTGACCTTGAGATCAAGACAAATAATTTACATCTGTTACAATCTCGCCAACAGGTGCCATGAAGAACCAAGTGGACATAACGCTGCTGCGGAACCCAACCCCTAAGCTTCCCTTCTCTAGCTCAATCTGCCTCCTTTTGGCCAGCATGTTGGCCTGCAAGTTTCTTTTCTTTCCTTTCCAGTTTTCTTTTCCGTTTAGTTTGCAAACTTTTTTCCTAGCAAGCCAGCTACGGCTGTCTGAACTGTAATAATTTGTACTCTGACTGCGCGGTTTGATCTCTTCTTGCTTAATGCAAAGGCACCTGCCATATTTTCGTAAAAAAAAAAACATTAGTGATTACATGTTACACGGTTATATTTTTAATCATGATATCAAGGAAAGAAGGGTCTAAGTAACTTTTATTGCAAGAGACTGTGTACGAGAAAGTTGAGATTAGTAGGATGTCATATATATACATGTCCATAACAATGATTCATATACAGATATTATAGTTATAGTAAAAATATAGTCTGTGATCTAAAAAATAGAAATAGAAGAGTGCGGGGAATCCCAGCTGTCTGAGAAACATCATGGTTTTTTAGAACCGTGATGCTGCAAGCCACTTCAAACAATGTGTGAAATTTCTCCATTTCTGGAAATAAGTGGTTAACATAATTAGAAGGTAGTACATATGGCTGATATAGCACATTATATTGTACATAAAGGATAACAAAGTAGTACCCACAAATGAAAACTCATTTGGGACAAGCAATCTTTAGTCTTCTCCAGTGTGTCTAAATATTTTTTTTTTTGCGAGGAGTCTAAATATATTTTTTTGACCTTGTTTCGAGACTTCTTGTATATATGATTCAGTTTTGGCTTTAACATAACATCCTTGCATTTGCTTGATGAATAGTTTCATTTGCTTGATGAATAGAATTCCCTGTATATCTAAAAATAGCAATCTAAATAATAGATATCCTCATATATATATTTCAACTGGTTCAGATTTGATAATTCCTCGGTCGCCTAAATTTTCCTTTATCGGTCTTTCAATCACCTGAAATGACAATTGCGTAACTTAAATTGCAGTTCAGATATATACTACGTTATGAGATGCTTCAGATCAGCCAAAATATTAATTATTTGTCTGATCAGGTGGAGGAGGGCTTCACGGTCACAGCGGAGGAGATTGTTGGCAGGCTCAATTCTGTGTTATGCCCGTGCATAGCAACTGCAACAGCCCTGAGAAACAGAAAACTAACTAAAGGCAGTTAGCTTTCGCTTGCACATACTACATACATATACAACGGTATATATATGATGCTAGAGTGTTTTTGTTTTATTTGTGTTGGATTTACGGCATTAGTTTTTCCCCTTGTGGCGGGTCGGTTCACGTAGCGTGCATGGGATATAACCAAGACAACGCATGCACACAGTATGAAGTGAAGGGATTGTGGTGATGGTAATGCGCATGCACACTCCAGTGGATGCTGGTGACGAGAATCTCTCCACCACATGTTTGCAATTTGGCGTGAGGACATCAACACCCATGCAGATTGATCGTGCTATTGTTGTCGCTGAAAAGCGCTCAGGGAAAGATTGTAACACCCTATGTTTTGCCCATAATGAAAAACCACTAAAAATTTGAACTTTTTCAAATTTGAACAAAATTCAATCAAAGTAGAAGTCAAATCCAAGCCAAATTCAAAATTTCGAATTTTAATTGTGCATCAAACACCACCATGTGCATATTTGGAATTTCTGATTTTAATTATGTGTTCATTTGGTTTTGATCCTTTTTCAAATTTGAAATCCATTCAAATTTGAATATCTGAACATCCTGGAAAAGTTTAAACCATCTCTTCCCTCCTGGGCCGCCCCTCTCTTTTTCTTTCTCCCGGCCCACTCTCTTCTCTTTTTCCTTCCCGCGCAGCCCCAAACTCCTCTCCCCTCCGGCCCAGCAGCAGCCCGGCCTGCTCTTCCGCGCCGAGCCACTGACAGGTGGGCCCCCACCTGTCAGTGTCGTCCCCTTCCTCCTGCCACCGCGCCAGCGCGCCCTGCTGGCTGCCCGCTCCGTCGCGTCGACCGCGCTGCTCCCAGCAGGACCGCACGTGGCACGCGCTCGCGGAGGCATCGGCCCAGTCCCGTCGCCCGTCGCCTCAAGACCCCACCAGCCCACACCGTGACCGGCGACTCAACAACCCCGCGCAGCATCACCTAAACCCGTTATACCAGGCTCAGCCGCGCCCCCGTCTCGTCGCCTCGACAACCGTGCTCCGCACTTTGGACGTCGTCACGCTCCCGTCCTCCGCGCCAACCTCCTGCACCGCGTCGCGTCGCATTGAAGTCCGGGTGACCAAGACCGACGACCACCGCCATGAACACGCCAACGGGCCACTCCTTTGGCCGCCTATAAAAGCTGTGCAGAGGCTACCGCGCAGCGCTCCTCCTCCTCTTCCCGCGCTCAAACCAGCTGTCATCGCCACCCGAGCACGTCAATTTCAAACTCTTCCCCATCTTCGGCCTCCACTCCGGCGACCGCTCCGACGTGAATTTACCGAGCAACCAGTGGGCCTCCGTTCCCCCTTCTCTGCTCCTCTTGCTCTCTCTTGCTCCCTCTAACCCCGCGGCCTCACCATTTTGCAGCTAAGCTGCTGAGCATGGCGGGCACCGGAGGTTAGGTTTCCGGCCACCGCTCGACGACGGCAAGCCGCCTCCGCCCCTCTCCGTCATCAACAAACTCGCGGTGAGCACCACCACCCTCTCCTCTCCCTCTTGCGCGCTTAAATTCGTAGCTCATAGCTCGCATTCTAGCTCCGCGTCACGCACCGCCCTTCGCCGCCGCGCGGCCTCGCCGCCGGCAGGCTTCCCGGCCATGCCTCGCCGCGCTGAGATGCGCGTTGCACTCCCCGCGCTCCCGCGGCACGCGCACTGCCGCACAACGAGCGCAGAACCACGCGCCCGCGCCCCTTCCCTCGCGCGGCAGCCGCGCAGCGCACTCTAGCGAGCGCGCGCCGCCGTCTCGAAGCCCCGCGACGTCACCGTCAAGCAGTCCTCGCTCCGCCTCCGCGCGTAGAAGCCGTAGGTGCTCACCGCTTCGTCCATCCGAGCTCTGTAGCCGCCGCCGGTGAGGTTTCCGGCGAGGCGCCGCCGCGCGCGCTCACCGCTCCGACGCACCCTGGCCGCGCTGCGTCATCGTCCGACGTGGCGTGCCGCGTCAGCGCCCGGGCCCGCGACGACCCAGTCATCTCGCCCCGTCAGCGCCCAGTCAGCACGCGCCCACGGGCGCGGTGCACCGTGGACCGCCCTCACGTGCACGTCCGGTCCACAGTCCGCGGAACCGAGTCACAGCACAGTGCTGTACAGTGACCCCGGCCCCAGTGGCCCACTCGCCAGCCTCACACAGCCTCTGGAAATTACTAGATCCACAGGAAGTTTTTTCCGAAGGTTCACAACAAAATACAGAAATTGTATCATCGCTAACAACAAACAAAACCTAAAAAACTCGAAAAACAAAACAGAAATTCATAGTTCAAAAAACATCCCAGCTAAGCCCATCACCACGGCTATCGTCAATACACCAACGGAAACGTCATAAATCTCTTTCAGAACTCCGCAGTCTCGACCTTCGGGACGATCAGCGGGGGCCCCCGAAGCATCCGGCGCCTAACCTTTTTGAAAACAATTGAGTAACTTTGGCCCGAGCGGCAAAAAACTCATTAAAAAACGTAACCCCAGAAGCGACGGAGATCGTCATGCAAACTATCTTGTAACCAAACGAGGGGCAGCGCGCGTAGCCACAAATCCTACCGTTCGGATAGCATAAAGGTTCAACGACAGCCCCCCTCTCGGAGACCTGCACACAGTATTACGGCTTGAATTACAGACCTTAAAGTTACAAAAAAAAGAGCGAAACCCAGCAGCCCCGAGGATCTAAACATCTTCGTTTGCGGCAACCTTCGCGGCAGGCCCGACGGAGTAGCAGAGCGAGGCGTAGCGGAGGAACTTCGGCAAACGACACCGCTCTTGGTCTCTTCGCCCTCCCCTGCTCGTCAGCCGAAGATGGATTCGAAGATGAAGCGGGACCTCCAGCCTCTTTCCTTTTTCTCCTTGGGGCAAAAGGTCGATGGTTTACTAAACTCAATAAAAACTCCGGAAGAAAAAATCAAAAACGTCGAAGCCCTTACCTCCTGCGCCGAGAAAACAGCGCTAGCACTGGCGGCGGCGGAGCCGTGCTTGTTCCAATAAAACCTCCAAAAGCGCTTCGCAAACGCAACGCCCTTGTCCGAGGTATAGGATCAGCACCCTTTATAGCTTCGCAAGGGAAGGTGGAGAAGCCAAGTCATGGAAATCGCCAACATTCTTCTTCGCCAGAAGTCCAGAAGCGCATAGAGACAAGTCTTCGCCCCATGATCACACATGTTCATCACCAAGCTGGGCACAGACTGCAGTCTTTCTCGACCCAAGTCAAAAAAATCAGGGTCAGATCATCTCCGGCGGGAAGAGGGCGAGGCTGGCGGCCGAAGCGAGCAATTAGCTTTGAATAAGACCGAAACAAGCCGAAGCCTTCGACCTAGCCGTTCGGTCTCCGCCCTCATAGTCTCCTCCAGAGCGGCCTTTCGGTCCTCCACTTTCTCCAGCGCCGC
>CM017443.1:15723777-15740279 GCA_007726485.1 Eragrostis curvula
GCCGCCGCGTGTTTCCTTTCGGAATCCTTCTTATAGGCGGCGAAGGAGTCAGTTTTCTCTTGGAGATCCTTCTTCAAGCGAGCGATCTCCTCTTCGAAGCTAGCTTCCTTCGCCTCCCAGCAACTTTTCTCCTCGCGAAGCGCGATGAGCTCTGGGGGGACACCTCCGAAGCCCACTTCAGTCTCCAACTTCTTCCGAAGTACCTGAGACGCCTGCGTAATCTGACAAAGAAGCGAAGTGTTAACAAAGACCAAAAAGTCAACAATACAAACGAAGAGAAACCCTCCAATCCAATTACCATTTGGCCTTGCCGGAGCAGTAAGTCGGCGAGGTTAGGAGCGGAATTCGCCTCCAGCGTGGCCCGAAGCTCTACGCAACACAATTAAAGCGTGAGAACAAAAAATATATATAAAAGAGTAAAGCGAAGAAAACTAAGGCCACAAGTCTAAGGACCTTCGGGATTGTATTCCCTCAAGCCACTCATCACCGCCAGTGAAACATCGAGAGAGCTAGCATCCTTCGTGGTCCCGTACGAGCTCCCCGCGTCGGAGCTTGAGTCAGAATCGTCGCCCGAAGACGACGAACCATTAGAATTCTCCGAAGCGCTAGAGCTCCCGGTATCTTCAGACCGTTCTACGCCGGTCGAGCCCAACACATCATCCCCAACCATGTCCACGGCGCTCCGGCCTGGCTCCGTGCCCTGCATCTCCTCAACGTCTACACGAAGACTGCTGGCGCCATCCAACAATTCTTCGGTATCAGACAACTCAATCACGGGAACCCCGTCCCGGCCTTCGGAAAGCGCCTCCAAGCCAGGAGAAACAGGCGCATTCCCTGAAATAATCAACCTGGCACCACCAGCCACAGACTCATCCTCACCACGGGAACCCGAAGCAAATTCCGTTTGTCCCGAAGCCAAGCGGGAACTTGACCCGCCTCGAACTTCACCCGAGATTCCGGAGCTTTTCGAACCTCGAGACACGACCTGCTTCCGCTTCCGGCGTTCGGCCAGCACGGTGCTCGTCGTAGCGACAGCACTTGTCTTCTGCGGACGAGAAGCCGCTCGAGCCCGACCTCGTACAGCACCCGAACCCGAAGACCCAGCGCCTCCGGCGGGAGCTTCGGCTTTCTTTTCCCAGCCCCTCATCTTGATATAAGATGTCGTCGTAATCTCGGGCGTCTCCCCTTTCTTGAGCCGTTTTCTGCCCAAAGGCACGGCGTGATTACCATAGCTAATCTTCAGCGAATCGAAGATCCGATTGATACGGCGCTTCGGGATAAGACCGTTTTCCACGTCATACGCATCGGCAGCACTGAACGGGTCGCAGAGCAGACTAGCACACTCCTCGACCATCTCAACAAACTGTAATGGCCGAAGACCTTCAGGCCTCTTAAGCCCATTAAACTTCGGGCGGCGGTAAGTGAACTTGCGTTCCTCGAGCTTGACCTTCTCGGTGCCATCCGGTTTCCAGCCTCCCTCCACAGGCCAAACACCAGCAGCAATAAACTCCTCTACAACAGTACGGCCGCTAATGACCTTGCAGGCTTTCTTGAAAGCATCACAACAAGGCTGGAAGGTCTTGCCGCGGCCGGTGAAAACAGGAGAGAAAATGGGCTCCGCTGGAACCAGCGAACTGGCTAGTGGGTAGCACGAAGACCCATCATCATTCTCCCCTTCGGGCACCTCAAGCGTAGAACCAGTAGTCAACCCAATCATTATCCCAGCGATTCCTCGAAGTGGTAACCAAAGCAACCTTCTCGAGCTTTGACTTCTTACTGAAGCTTCGAGGTTGGAAAGTGCAGACCCCATACTGAAGAAGCAGGACATCGTTGTCATAGTACACCTTCTTGTTCTGCAAGTGACAACTGAAGAAGCGCAAAAAGGCTTCGTAATTCACCTTCGCATTGAATGTTCTCACGGCCCAGATGAACTTCGACAGTTGCACGAAGGCATTGGGCGTCAAGTGATGTATCTGAATGCCGTACGCCGTAAGCACTCGCTGGAGGATGAAGAGGGCAGGAAGCCGAAGCCCGGCCTCGAAATAATCCCGAAACACAACCGCCTCATTAGCCTTGGGCTGCGGAATTTCCTCGTCGCCTGGACAGCGTGCCCTTCCAGCCTCGAAGTATCCCCTCTCAACATACATAGCCAGCTCGGCTTCGCCAACCCGGGAGCGGTTCAAGCGATAGGTCTTGTCAATAACTGCAGGTGTCCGAATCCGGGCGTCAGAAACCTTCGAAGAATGACCATAACCGGAAGTACCCTCCCCCTCTGCAGCCGAAGATCCAGCGTCAACGCCGGCCTTAAAGCGTTTTCTCCCGAAGTCCCCAGCATAAGCGCTCTCGATATAAATCTCATATTCCCTATTAGCCTCAAAATTCTTACCTTTAACCGGAACCGAAGCCTCCGCGCCGTCTGCCGAGGGCTTTTCAACCGGAACGTCTTCCGGAGCTTTACGGCCTCTGGACCCGCCACCAACGACAGCTTCCGGGACTTCGGGCTCGCGCCTACCGGAGACATCCTCCGGATCACGAGCACCAGTCTCGCCCTGGGGCAACGAGTCCAGCAGCTCCTCTGAACCGTCACCATTAGGGCTGGAAAAAAAGCTCGAAGCTCGTGAGCCGGCTCGGCTCGAAGCAAGCTCGGTCTCGGCTCGGCTCGAGCTCATGACATTAACGAACCAAGCCGAGCCTTCTTTTCAGCTCGTTACCTTAACGAGCCGAGCCGAGCTAGCTCGTGAACTGTTCGTTAACTTGTTAGGCTCGAATAATAGGTGATTGTTTTAACAATTTTGGTACATTTGCATGCAGCAAAACATATGTATATTACTCTCAAAATAGTTATCATTAGACCAATGCAAACAGACCGATAATTGTAACACTCTTTGACTTGCAAACTGTCCCTTGGCGTTCCATTGTTGTGCCTTTTGACGTTTCACATCATCACATGCTAGGCTGGGCAATTAATTTTAGACTAGGAAGGACAGAGTGCTGTGATGATGTGTATTACCTGGTTCAGAAAATGATAAAGTTACGAACTTGTGATTTGAGAAGCTGTAAGAAAAATCCAGATGAACATTTCTTGGCGTCAGCTCCTATAATCTCAAGATACATCCATCACTTTGGTCGTAGTGTGCTGCTGCTGCACATTACTGATTGGAAAGAGCTAACAAGTGCCAATGCTCATACACAGACGACTGCTAATGATGTTTATTATCTGGGCAGCGAGAAAGCAATGATCTGATTCGATTCCTAACGATTTGTTTCCTAGGCTCGTGAGCCGGCTCGAGCCAGCCCGAGCTTCTTATCAAACCGAGCTGAGCCTGATTTTTGGCCCGTTTACTTAATGGGCCGAGCCGGACCGAGCCGCCTTGATAGCGAGCTTCTTCGAGCCGAGCTCTAACGAACCGAGCCGGCTCGTTATCCAGGCCTAGTCACCATCAAGGGACATCGCCCCCTCCTGGCTGAAAGTCGCCTCTTCGCCAGACATCGCCGGCTCTTCGTCGACGAGAGCAGCGGTCTGCTTCGTTCTAGCCATCAGAAGCACCTGAAAGTTGTACGAAGAAAAATTTTACAATGAGAATCATCGCGCACCCATCCGAAAACCCGAAGAGCGACCAGCCACAAACCTTAAAAAGATCACGAAGACTGGAAGGAAGTAGAGTCGAAAATCGAAGCCGCGAAAACAACAGCGAAAACCCGAAGATCACAAAAGAAATGGGGTGAACGCGGAAAATGACCGGCCCCCTCCCCTCCTTATATAGGGGGGTAAAAACCGAGCAGTTAATGCGCCCTCGAAAACCGCGAGTGCGGATAAGATCAACATTTTCACCGCGTTCTCGACCTCCGGACAACACGAAATCATCTTCGCACAATACAGCCAGCATCAACCCCAATGAGCGAGGGAAGTTTTTCCGGGATCGGCTCCGGCCACATCCGATTGTTCTTCGAGGGTTCGGCTCATCGGCGTTGAACCTCGCCCACGAGGGGCTACTGTTGGGGATCCGCGGAGCAGGACTCGATCCCGGATAGCCCTCTCTTTGTGCCCGAAGGGTTTAACCAGGCTAACCAAATTACCCTCCGTGTGTCGCTTGTATTTCCTTCCGCAGGGATTGATGCTGGGCGCGAAGGGCGTACCGAGCACCCGAAGGGTCTCCGTCGCCCGAAGGCTCAAGACTTCGGACGAAGCTCGGAGGGACGCCTCGCGCATGCCCGAAGATCCGCGGGACCTGTTGCAGGGCGAAGGGCGGATCCACCGTTCGAAGGGTCGCTGCCGCGCTAAGGCTATGGACTTCGGACGAGGCCTGGCTGGACGCCTCGCATGTACCCGAAGACCTACGGGTGGGCCCAGAGGACAAGTGCGTCAGCAGCTAGGGTTTCTGGTGTACCCTCGACAGGAAGATGGCAAAAGTCTATTGTGCCCTCCGGACATTTTTGTACCGAATATTCTGTACATTATTCTCCGTGATCAGGGGTAGTTTAGGCATCGATTTGTAATTCCTGATCACGGTATAAATACCCCCTCCCGTGCAATGGAGAGGGGGTCGACTCTTTGTAATGTAACACGATTATGAATGCAACAGCCTAGGCTTCGCGTTGCGCAGAGTCCCTTCGAAGCACGCGAAGCCACTTCTCTCTCTCTCTCACGCTTTCTCTCCGTGCTTCACCCGGTGCTGGGTTTTCTTCACGAAGAATGCCAACAATATCAAGGAGGCTTTCCGCTTTGATAGTAATGAGCACTGCTGAGAAATCCATTCCAGTAAGGCAGACAGGATCAATTCTGTGTGGGTTGGCAAAAGGACCAACAGAGTGAGAAATCCTGATACGGTCCCAATGCTCAATAGGGTAGTCAGTGATAGAGAGGGTAGCATAGGCTTCATGCTCAAAGAAAATTCTGTTGTCTGTTTCATCATGCTTCTCTAGATAGACAGAGTGCTCGGTGCCATAGAATGGAGTGTGGCCAAAGACATCTTCCCTAGCTGCCTCAGACGAGAAAAACAACAGCTTGCTACCCCTAGAGGAGTTGAAGAGAGTCACCCTTGGATTCCCGGCTTGGAGCTGCAGGGCACGGCGTATCACAGCTTCCGGGTTCGCCGAGGGAGGGTCGAGGAAGGCGTAGGCTAGGTTGTTGAAGTGGCGCATGTTGACAAATGGCATGAAGGAGTCGATGTGGTCCGGGCGGAGCGCGTCGTTGTCGCCCTCAAGCTCAGCAGCATTCTCCCCGAGGACCTGAGCCGCATCTTGTGCCTGAACGAGCGTGCACAACACCGGCGGTGGTGGCGGCGGGGGGGGGGGGGGGGGTGCAGGGACGTCGAGGCTGGAAGTGACCACCGCGTCGGGCACCACTGCAGCAGAAGAGTGCCCCGGCGCGGCAGCCGGTGGTGGCAGAGTCGGCCAGTGCACCACCATGCTCTCCCAGAGTGCCGCCGCCGCCGCGCGAGATGGAGAGGCCGAGGGGGAGCCGACCACCTCGGTCGGTCCGCCGGCGGAAGGCGCCTCCTTTCCGCCGGCGGTTGGGTTGGCGCAGGCCGTAGTTGGAGCCGTCATCTCAATCTGGGCCTAGTAGGAGGGAAAGGTGGGGTTTTTGCGAACGAACACCTTGGTGATCGGCTCGAATCGACAGAAGCGGCGGATGTGGCCCGAGCATCCACACCCCTTGCAGCGAATCGGGTCGCGGCAGTGGCGTTGCAGGTGGTTGCGGGCAAAGCAGTGGTAGCAGCAACCGGAGAGGTCGGAGGGTGGGAGGAAGGTGGCGCGACGCAAGGGTTGTGGTGGTTTGGTGGGCGGAGAGGTTGCTACCTCTGCAAAGGAGCGGGGGAGGGGTGGTGATCTAGAAGGGCCAGAGAAAAGCGGCGGAGGGGAGCGTGTCGACCAGGGAGAGGATTGGCTCCAACGAGGACCCGGTACCACCGTGGGCGAAGGAAGAATGCTAGGGGCCGACAAGTCGAGACAAATTGGGCGCCTGGTCGAACGGCCGTGGACCAGGAGTAGGCCAGAATTGAGACCAGCGGAGGTATCCAAGGCAACGGCGTCTTTGACCGGGCTGACCCCGGACCCAGTGGCCAGTGAGGTGGAAGCGGGGCATCTTGGACCTTTGTCGGCTAGCAGGGGGGGGGGGGGGGGGGGACGGCGGGCTGCCGATTCGAAAATTGAATCGCCGCCATGGATAGGGTTTCGGTCCGGTGAACCTGAAGGACAATGTTGCGGTGGCGGACGGCGCCGCGGAGCACGAGGAGATTTGCGATGGCCGGAAGGGAAACGACGGTGGAGAAGATGCGCGGCTGCCGGAAACGCACACAAAATTGATCGATCGGAGACCCAAAAAGGAAATCCAGCGCATCAGCAACCTTGGTGGCCACCACCGGCACCACCGCGGTGGAGCAGAAGGTGGAGATCCAGATCTCGACGGCGGAGGAGGTAGAGGCACCCGGAGCCAACGGGGAGCAGACGAAGGAGTGGAAGTTCTCGAGAACGTAGGAGCCAAAAGCGAGCCCCGGAGAGAGAGGGTCCGGAAGGCGGGGCGGAGGAGGCGGGGGAGGCGGTGATCTTTGCCGGCGAGGGGGCCGACCAACGGGGGATGCGGGCCGAGGGTGAGGGTCGGTTGGGGAGGATAGGAGAGGGTTGTCTGGCCGGAGGGGAGGGGGCTCCGCCGGCGGCGACGCAGAGTCGCCCGCGGGGGAGGGAGCACTCATCTCTGTGACACCCCGTGTCACTGAAGCCAGTTAGTACACACATCACCATCTGAACAGAACACAAAACGAAACCAAGCTGAAATTCGAAATTCAAAATTCAAACAATGGTCAAATCCAAGCTCCTGAAGGAACTGAAACTTTTCAAAAACAAGTTGATCAACCAAAAATACCAGTGGGTAGCCCTTCTGAAACCAGAATTTTGGAGACTTTTTGGCGATTTTACAAATTCGTTTGGACCCTCAAATAAATCCCCAAAGCCGATAAAGTGATCAACTTTGAAATGCCGCCATTTGCAATTATTTCGGATTCCAGATGTCCATGTTGGCCAGTTGATAGAACTTTGCAAGGCCTTTCCAACGGTGCCAAGTTTGTGATTTTTGGAGTTCAATTTCTAGTCCAATTGATGTGCCAAACTTGGGGACAAATCTGGTTTTGAATAATTCGCAAAAATGAAAAGATGCCGCCGGGCTCGCATGTCAGCGACTCGTATCTCACTGGCCGCGTCAGAGAGATGCCGCCACGTCGCCGCCGGCGACTCAGGCCACGCTCCGCGCTCCCCTGCCGCTCGTCGACGCACCGCGGCGTCAAGAACCCAGCTCCGCTCGCCTCTCGGCCTCACTCCCTCTCATTTCCCTCTTCCGAGCTTGCCCTAACCCTAGCCGCCACCGTCACCATTGCCAAGCTCGCGCTCCGCCCGCCTTCCGTCGCCGTCAAGCTACCTCCGGGCCGAGCTGCCGTGCAAAGGGCCGCCTTGCGACGCCACAAAGCTCTCCATGGCCACCGTGGCTCTTGACTCGGGCTGAGAAGCACGAATCGACGCCGTCTTCTTCTTCCCCGGCCGCACGAGCTCCGTCGCGCCACCGTCGATTTCTCTCTATCTGGTGAGTCATTCGCCGATTCGCCGCGCCAGTAGGTGCTCAAGCTAATCGCGCCCGTCTCTCAGGTTGTTTTTCCTCTGGTTCGACAGATACACGAGACATATTTCAACTTTTTCCCGCCGCCATCGTGTTCCGTGAGGACCTCGTCGATGAGTTCCTACTTCTGGCCATCCTCCTCGACGGAAAGCACAACGCCGGGCTAGAAGAAGTCAAGGTGAAGCTTCCGCACCAGTATTTTCCCTCCCTGTACCTCTGTACCGAGCTAGCATCGTCTCTATAGTTGTTGCAGCCGCAGTGCTCATCGCCGGCCGCTCTCCAGCGATCCCCGTCGACCACAAACCCCTCAAACGGATTTCCCATCTTTCTGCGGTCCCGAAGGTGCTCTCGCATCCTCGATTCGTTGCTGTTTTGCGAGTTTCCGGCGAGCCACCGGTACTCTCCGGCGAGGTCCGACGCCATGGTCGACCTCTGCTGAGACCAGGGTCCGGATCTGGTGCGGCCACCACCCTGTAGGCCTCCCTGCTGCCCAGATCTGATTAGCCAACCCTTTTTCCAATTTCTGAAATCGTCAAAAATTGCTGATACCTTGTAAAATGCATAGAAAATAGAATACACATCAGAAAAATGCGAAACTAGTTTTGTTGTCTTCCTCGTGCTCATATCTACCCTTTGAAACTGTCAAACTGATGCAAATCATCTTCCAGTTTTCTGTCAAAACCTTTATGTGTTAATAGTTGTTTAATCTATAATTAATTCTCTGTTGCTCAATAAATCCAGAAACCTTGCATGGCTGTTAATACACTTTCAAAACACTTACAGAAGAAGATCACTATCAGATCATGTCTAATTCTTTTCTGATGATTTATTTTTGTTTCTGCACTCATTAAATTGTTAAACATAATCCAGAACACCATAAATCTTCGAACTTCACAGTAAATCACTTTCAGTAATGCTTAATCCCAGAAATGTGTCACTGTACCATACCTTAATTTCTAAATCATGTAATTAAGTTAAACTCGCATCATTTTATTGCATCTCACTTGCATTTCCTTGTCATGATGATAGCACACGAGGTGATCCAGGAGCAATTGGAGGATCAGGATGCTGAGCAGTTCAGGAGGAGATATTAGCTGACTCTCTAGTAGCTAACATCGCACTTGAGCCAGGCAATCCCCGTGCATGCCTACCTCTTAGATTTTTATTTTCTCACTTGATTGGGGCTAGTACTTGTTTGTGCATTAGGTTTATTAGGAGTTGATGTGAAACCTTAGAACTGCACTAGGACTACCCTTCCCTATCCTACCTTTGTATCCTATTTTTGTAGATGTGGTCTAGGTTACGTTAGAACTTGCTAGGCTTAGTGGCTAGTGGACGGTAGAAGACGAGTGGTAGGTCCCACTAGCATTATAGGAATCACCCTGGATTGTACTAGATGGATTTAGGATTTGTTGAGACCGGACGGGGAATTGGTTTGTATAGGATGGATGGAGAAAGCTGGGCCTTCATGGTGGTAGCCCCGTCTGTGTCGATTAAGGACCGTTCGTTGTTGGCCCTGTTGAGCAAGTTCGAACGTACTGATCACATGCTAGTGTTTTTATGAACCTAGTAAACTTAGTAGCTTAGCAATCGTGGGGACGACATCAGCGCCTGCTGCTACGGGGGGATGAGGGAAGCCATCCATGGACGACGGCTGGGCCGGGTGTTTTGTGGGGCCCAAGACTTCCGCCGGGAGCAGCAGATCGAGTCGGCTTTGCGGGGGCTTTGTGAAGGGTTGTCATATGTAGTGCCTTTGTGCTGCATATGTCGTGTTGTCATGTTTTCTCCTGCAGGATGTACATTGATGACGTCGCTCTCGGTCAAGAGCAACCTTGCTCACTGCGTCACATCGTAGTGTGATATGATTGATGATGATGTTCTAGTACTGTTATATTGATATCTCATTACTGTTATATTTATATCTATTACTGTTATACTGCTTATCTGATGTATTGTTACTTTACCTGTTTTAGAGATAAGTGCACTGTTTTTATTGGTTAAGTATACTTAATCTGAAATAAAACTTGAAAGTAAGGACCAAGTAATTAGTGCGCTTTTATGCAAGTGAGTCAGCCCAACCCTTGTAGCCTTTGCATTCTAGGAGTCGGCTGTAGTTAGACACGTTGACGGGTAAGTCTTGCTGAGCAACTAGTACTCAGGATTTGGCTCTTTATGTTTTTGTGCAGGTTCATTCAAGCTTCCGCTGATGGTTGGTGGAGCTTTCAGCAGGTCTGCATCGTGGGGCTTTGATGTGCGGCCTTTGTATCGTTGAGAGTAGTAGTTGTTTCATGTATCTTCAGACTTCCGCTGTGTACTCACGTGTTTTAACCCATTTAAGACTTGATGTAATAACTTAAACATGAAAAATTTATGCTTTTTATGTGATGTACTGTTGTGTCCGTTCACCGGCACTTCCGACTCGATCTGTGAAAAGCGGAGACGCTTCAATCTCACCCCTCTTCGCCTTGCAAATAAAAGGAAAATACTACAGAACCGACTGGATTAGTATTACTTTTGTTAGACTGCTTTTATCTATGGATTAGTAAATGTGTGAGTTGAAGATTTAATGACCCTGATCTGATATTTGTTTAAGTAGGACTGGAGTCGGATGCTCCAGTCGGCTCTATAGCAGTGCTCTAGATAAAATTAACTCGATGTTGTGACAATATGTTTTGAGAACAGATCAAT
The DNA here is from genome assembly GCA_007726485.1 of Eragrostis curvula. Lineage (NCBI taxonomy): Eukaryota > Viridiplantae > Streptophyta > Magnoliopsida > Poales > Poaceae > Eragrostis > Eragrostis curvula. The sequence continues at coordinate 15,734,072 of CM017443.1, forward strand.
GACAAGATTTTGCTTTGTTGGTGTCGTTCCTTACATACGCTTCAAAATCACTTTACAGGTAAGCGCATGGGATGACTGACAACGGAGAGGGGCAGTGGAACAATTCGAAGATGCCAATATATAAGGATTAAATTTTCCATGTGATTCGTCAGCAGAAGATCGATTCTCTTCTCACCGCTTTACGTTGGCACACAACTATCTGCCGCCACCAGCAGCTAGCAGAAGCTTTACTCCTGATTGGCTCTGCAGGGAGGACGCAACAGGATGGTCTATGTTTCTATTACTTTGTTGTTGGGGCATCCATGACGGCAGCAGCCCTTGACTGCGTAAGAAAATTGATTGACTATTATCAAGGGGCTAATACGACGTGGAAAAAGCTTGTTTATCGAAGCTGCAGGTCAAGGATAAGCTAGCTGCAGCACCATTATGTTTGTCAGTTTGATCTGTTCATGGTGGGACTTGTTTTGATTTTCTCATCGTGTGAACTAACATTATGCTCTGCACTACCGTTTCACAGAGATGCTTCGACTCGTGGGCCTGGTCAACCATCTGCCTCAGTAGCTAGCTAGTCTAGTTCAGAATACCAGGGTTTTAAGAGTAAACCGATCAACCAGGACGCCGGAGATAGATATATCGTGACGGCCGCCGTCTCCGTCGACCTGTCCGGTCCGGGCTAGGTATGGAATCGGAGAGCGAACAACGAAGACACCATGGAGAGACGGGACAGCAGGATGAGGACGAGGATCTGGTGCAGCTGCTGCCTGACGACGCTCTCGGCGATGTCCTGCGCTGCCTCGGCCCGCGCGACCTTGCGGCGTCTCGCTGCGTCCGCAAGGCGTGGTGCGGAATGGCCAACGGCGCCTGATCATGCTCCCGCACCTCCTACCGCACGAGGTCTGCGGCATCTTCATCAAGTTCAACGACCTGGACTTCTTGAAGTTCTTCACCCTTCCCACCACGGGCCCCAAGGTCTCCGGTGAGCTCGACTTCTTGCCTCATAATAAAGCGGGATCTCACATCAACCATCACATATCTCTTACACTACAAATAGGCCGTTAATGCATGGATCTTTGTTTGGCTTGGCATTGACATAATCTCATTAAAGGCTGGCATGGTGCGGTATCCCTGAAACCAAACTCTGTGTTGTAAAAACGTTTTTTTTTGTTTGAATTATTTTTGAAATGACAATTATGCGATACTGAAAATCTGTAATTATCAACACTATTATAATATTTAGGAGAGATCCAGCCAGCTAAAACATCGGGTGGGCAAAGGGATAAACACGGATGCAAGTGACACTACTTTAGATGGCAGTCATGCTATAGTCATGGTAAATTGTTAGCACTACTGGAGATGGTCTTATTTGAATCCATTTTTTAAACTTAATTTTAGCTGGCTAATTTGAGTCAATTTAGATCCAAACATAGCCTCCTAAAAGTGACTAAACTTTTAGCCAGCCCACCTCCTAAAATTTTATCTCCTAGTCACCCAACCCTCCTAAAATTGACTAACAAATAAAAAAAGAAAAAACACATAAAAAAGGCAAGAAAAGTCTTAAAATGGATCCAAACAGATACCTCTTAAAAATTAGCCAGCTAAAAGTAATAGGCTAAAATCAGGTCCCATTAGCCTTACGTGGGATTCTTTATAAAATATAAACTTACCTTTAAAAATGAAAAATAGAAAGTAAAAATAATAATAATGAATGAACACAGATGTTGTTAAATGAATCATCCATAGTTACTTAGGACTACCATAACTAGTGCCTTTTGTCATGACACGACTCTAAATGCCAATATTTAAAACAGGGAGTGACAAATCCTGTGCTTTATATTGGAATGCTCTTCAGCATGTTTACATGGCATGTGGAAGATAACTTTTTGTACAGGTAAAAATCTTAGGCATCTCTGAAATGGCTAGCACCTTGTTTCTAAGATTGGGTGGCTGATATATATTTTTTGGAACATCCGACTAGCATCAATTACAACCATGTGTGGGGGTCTCTAAGACGTGGTATTGGATACCATGTGATGCAGCTCGTGAGTTTGAAAGGGTTGCTAGCCAGTATGTATATAACAAAGGACATGTTGATTGGTGACGATGAAGATGCACCATTTAAAGTTCTACGAGAGAAGACAACAATGTTACTTCCAAATGTCTTAATAAACAATGTTCTTGTATGCTGTACAAAAACATGGAGAGTTTGTCGTTACTTTCTTTTGTTCTTACCACGCAGGCTTCAGCCATGGTATTTCTCGTGATTTTTTTTTGATACTCTTTGCTGCATTTATAAATTTGTTGATTCTAAAAAATTGTTAATCATGGAGGCTTCAACTATAGAGAGGCTGTTAATTTTGCACTTGATGATTCGTTGTTCAGAAGTGCATAGCGCTTGCTAGCCAGAGAACACAGAGAAAATCAGTCATCAAAAGCAAAATTAACAAACTCTCAATTTCAGCCTGCGTGATTCATGAACATTTTAGAATCAACAATTTTATAATGTAGCAACGAGTATCAAAAAAATCATGAGAAAAACAATGGCTGAAGCCTGCACAGTAACAATGAGGGAAAGTAATCACAAATTCTCCAGGCTTTTGTACAGGTTTATATACAGTAACATTAAGACATTTGGAGGGAACATCGTTGTCTTCTCCAGTTGAACTTTAAAAGGCTGCATCTTACCATCACCAATCAAAATATGCTTGTTATATATAAATACTTGCCAGCAAACCTTCCAAACTCAGGAGCCGCATCACAATATGGTATCCCATGCCACGTCTTAGAGGCCACATAGTAATTGATTGCTGGTCAAATATTAAAAAAAATGTCAGCCACCCCAAGCTTAGAAAAAAGGTGCTAGCCATTGCTGACACAGCTAAGAATTTTTCCTGTACGAATAATGGTCTTCCACATGCCATGCAAACATGCTGAAGAGCTTTCCAATATAAAGCATAGGATTCGTCACTCCCTATTTTGAATAATGGCACTTAGCATGATATAGAAAACATAAATCAGCGGCAATCTAAAATACTTACAGGATTTGATTCTTAAGGAGTCGAAGAACTTAATTGGGGAGCCGTAGTGGGAGCCTTATATACAGAAGATTGCTTCTTATGCTAAACAATATGGTACAGCTCCCTTTTAGCATGACCTGTTTCTCAATAATGCATCGATCACTCATCGTTTTTCTTTAATAATGACCATGACATTGATTTGATATCATATTTTACAAAATCGTGTCTCTAGTAAGAGCTTCTTTTCCTGCTAGTGTCGCACTGAAAAAGGAGAAGCAAAATTGAGAACAGAGTTCAGCCCATTCGCCTTGCTGAATGGACTAAACATGATAAGATCACTTTCCTAGGAGTGAAAGGTATCTAACGGTTTGTCTATTTTCGATACCCTTTATGTTAAAAAAAAATCATCATGGTTGTGGTATGACTTTCAAGAAATTACAGTTTACAACGCTTTGAGAGAGTGGCTGGCCATGTGTTCTCTAAAAAAATACCCCAGCACTAGTTGCCTCCTAACGCGGAGAAGGAATTCTAGAGTGAAATTTCTTTTGGAAAAAAGGAGTTGTGTAGAATATGCTTCCGATGTTGTTGTGACTGCCTTTTCTTCTTCCCCTGACAAGGCAGTCCCGACAACACCGGAAGCATATTCTACACAATTCATTTTTCCAAAAGAAATTTTACGCTCCAAAATTGCTTCTCCGGGTTCTAATCGGAGAGGCAACTAGGTAGTGTTGGGGTATTATTTAGAGAACACATAGCCGACCACTTTTTCAATGCGTTGGAAACTGTAATTTTTGAAAGTCATGCCATAACCATGGTTAGTTTTTCCGAACATAAAGGATATTGGAAAAACACAAACATTTAGATACCTTATTGGAAATAGACAAGCAGTTAGATTCCTTTCACTCCTAGGGAAAGTGAGATCTTATCATCTTTAGTGCATTCAGGAAGGCGAGGGGGTTGAACTATGGTCTCAAATTTTTGCTTTCCCCCCTTTAGTACGACACTAGCAGGAACATAAGCTTTTACTGAAGACACGATTTTGAAAATACCTGATATGATATCAAAGCAATGCCGGGGTCATCATTTAAGAAAAACAATGAATGATGCATTTTTGCGAAACAGGTGATGCTAAAGGGAGTTTTTTGAACGGAGATCGATGCTAAAGGGAGTTGCACCTGAAAGCATGAGAGAATTGAGAGAATACGTGATTGCATTGCTTGCCAAAGTTGTTGGAGCCAAGGCCGAGCGTGACTGGAATCGAAGTACGTCTTGATGTGGACTGTCGAGGACGGAGAGAGACAGCCTGTGCATGAAGGGCGGCAACGTCGAGCAGCGTCTTCTTAGGCAGCATGCGCATGGTGGTCAGCCCTCGTCGGTGACATCGTCATCCTTGTGATCGTCGAGATCGACTTCGGCAGCAGCACGGGCCGCCTGGACGATGCGGGCGGCCGCCCGCAGTTCGGCGGCGTGGGCTTAGTCAGCTCCGGGCTTGGCGAGCTTCCTCGGCGGCCATAGCAGCAGCCGCGACCCGCTCTGCCTCGGCGTCGGAACCATCGGCGGAATCCATGGATTGCAAATTGCAAGTCGAGCAAAGGTCGGCGAAGCCTGGCGGGCGACCGGATCGGAGAGACCCGGCGACGGCGGCTGCGTAGGTTTCGGCGACGGCGTAGGGTTTAGCGGAAGCGGTGAGGTCGCGAGATCGAAACGTCTCGTGAAAGCATGAGAGAGTTGGGAGAATACGTGATTGTAATACTCAATGTACAAGGATTTATATATATAGGGGTAGCCGGAGGTGGCAGACCCAGGCCGTTTACGAATACAACAAGGCCCGCACAAATCCCTAACGTGTACAACAAGAGACTCTCTAACAGTTTACGATAATGAAACAGACAACAATGTGATACGTTTTAATAAAAAAGAAGAGAGTATATCTGCACGCCTCATAGTTTGGGAGATGCTTTAGGGGCTACTAATTCAGTTTATCAGACATCATTTACAACTTGCATTGCAGATCATCAACGAAACAAAGGGTTTCCGTTGTAGCATCTAGTAAGTGTGCGTATACAAATGCAGCTTGAATTGTCCCAGGGATTCTTTCCAGATTTTTTTCCTTATATAACGAGAACATATTGTTTTGCTCCTTTCTTCTTCTGCACGTGTCCGTTCGCCACTCCATTTTTTTCTTCATATTTTTTTGTTACTAATGATCCGTATCTGAATTCATAAAGAATACTCTCCATTTTTTGTTACAAATCCATTGTGTCGCGTCCGGGCCTCCGGCCCGTGGCCAAGCCCATCGCCAAGCCGCGTGGAACACCACTACTGTTGCACGATCCGCGGCGAGTTGCACCTTCGGACCTTCCTACCAGCAGTCTCGCGTCAAAAGCCTTGAAGAACTCATATCCAAAAAGAAAAATCCCTTGAAGAACCAGGCACGCCGCGCGTCTCCCGTACGTGACCCGTCGACTCGTCCATCTGCTCGATCGGGCCAATGCCGAGCAATGGAAGCGGCGGAGAGCTGCGATCGTGGCGATACGGAGCTTCCCGAGATCGCGCTCGCCGACGTCCTCCGCCGCCTCGCCCCGCGCGACCTCGCCGCGTCGCGCTGCGTCCGCAAGGCGTGGCGCGACATCATCGACGGCCACAAGATGCTGCTCCCGCACCGCCTGCCGCTCTCGGTCGGCGGCATCTTCATCAACTTCAACAACCTGGATTCCCCGGAATTCCTCGCCCGCCCCACGACGGGGCCCAAGGTCTCCGGCAACCAGCTGCTGGATTTCCTGCCCTATGAGCCGATGGCGCCCTTCCTCCTTCAGGACCACTGCAACGGCCTTCTCCTCCTAAACCGTCACGTGGTGAACCCCGCCACGGGAAGATGGGATCAGCTGCCCCCGCGCCCGCCGCCCCGGCTCACGCGGAGGGACTACTTCGAGCACGACGAGCACCTCATGTTTGATCCTATGGTGTCGCCACACTATGAGGTGTTTGCGATCCCCCGAATCATGGAAAAGTGCAGCCCCAGAGATTACAATTACGATAGTTCACGAGATAATAGTTTTGATCCCACAATCGAGAAGTCGGAATGGCCGCCATCGCAATGGATTATATGTGTCTTCTCGTCAAGGACCGGGCAGTGGGAGGAGAGGTCATTTTCACGGGAAGGAGATGCTATAAAGACTGTTGCTGACATGCGG